>VZSZ01008802.1:173257-216406 GCA_013398815.1 Ibidorhyncha struthersii
TGTGCTGATCTGCTGATCTTGATATTAAAAGGTGTCATAAGTAAGTTCAGAAGTGCAGAACCCATTTAGAGTAATGATGATGGTGTCATGCATGCCCAACCTCCTCAGTGGCAAGCCACAAGTAGAAGAGCAGTCCCATCCTTCAACTAGCTCTCGTGGCTCCCAAATTAAAAGGAGGGTTCCTTCAGGTTAAGATGATGGTAACTCTAGTGGTTAGTGGCAGGGACAGAAAGGAGTCAGACACCGGCTACCACCTTGTCCTGCAGACAGGTCTCCCAGATGAAAGTTCTCCAGCAGCAGTACTTCAAGCAAGGCACTGGGAGCCAAAAGCTGATTTCACTACAGCTCCTGACTCTAGCTGGGGCTGTCAGGTGACATAGTCAAGCAATTCCCAGACAAGGGTATGCAGATAGCTCAGTAATAACTGGGATAGATGGACTTCCCTTGACCTACTATTTTCAACTCAAATGAGTGTGTCTGAGCAATTGAGACAGCTAGGCTTGACCATGTACACCAAGAAGTACACCATTATGCCATTGAAAAGGACGAGTTTCCCTTCTCCACCTATCCAAATGAGGTCCTGGAAATCTTACGCCATCCCAGAGCATCCCATTTTGGACCGACCAGCTCTGGTGATAATTGTCAGTCATGTTTGTGATGACTGACAAGCCTGTAAAGCAGCTGTATTAAAAACGAATAGGCCCTTGCTAGTTCTGTAGCTGAGATGAGTGCTGACAGCAATGCTGGAAGCTGCAGCAATACCCACTGCTGCGCTTGTTACTCTCCAAGCCCTACTGATACTGCTTTCCACTGTGAGTACAACCTGCATGCTTTGTAAAAGTCTGTTTTCATTGGGCTCAGTTGTAATAACCGAGAAAAATGAGATGATAGAAATCAACCCAAAACTCTTTTTTTTTCCCTTTTCTCCCCTCTGGGCATAAAGGGTTCCTCCTTCAGGGCTGCTCAGCCTAAAATTAAGCTCACAACTCTGCTTCCATGCAACCATTCCCACCGCCTTCGTATACATGTGTAGTATCAGGTTAGGTCTCAGCAAATCCACAGAACCTACCAAACAAATATCAACCTTTTACCAAGGTGAAATGGTCTAGCAACCCCTGGCACATTACCTTGGAGTATCTGGTTTAGCTGTTGAATTGCTTTCTAAGTAAAAACAGTAAGAATAAACACTCAACAAGTTTCTTGCCAGAACATAAAACCTTGGTAGTTCATAAGGATTTAATTAAACATGCATATTTGTCTTCCACAATGCATTAACACAGTGAATTCCAAGTCCTTGGAAGTGGAAGCTTTGAGGATTCCACATTTGCATTTTTTTACATCACTGTTTGTTTGCAGATCAGCCTGGATCAGTAATGGTATGTGACTAGCTGAATAAAAATGATAAAATCTTGCCAGGTGAAATTTAACTGCCTTTTTTTTTTTTTTTACTTCTTCCAATGACCTTTGAAGTTGCTTATCAATTATATTTTTCTGTTCTTGGAAAAAAAAATATGAGGATAATTCAAGGAAAAGAGGAATACTTCTTGATTCTTTTTATCTTCTCCAGGTGTGCTGCTAGCAACGTTTTCTGAAAGCATTGCCAGAAACAATGTTGCCCTCATTTCTGTGCTGCTATAAGACACTCAAGCATATTTTCTAATACTGCTGGAACATCCAGTTTGCCCAGAGATACAGATCCTAGCCAAAAAGGCTGGGCCTTTCTCAGTAAGTGGTTTTGTTGTGCATCTAGTAGGGTAAGATATTCTTTGTCTTGGTGTTGCGTTAAGATGCAAAGTAGTTTGGCAGAAGATAAACCCCCTTGCGTTCTAACACTCCTCACCAAGGTGGGAGGCTCGGTGTGGCTAGGTTTAAATTCTGAGTGATGTCCAATTCGCCACTATCAGTCCGGTCATGTTTGATATGTCAAACTGTTATGATTCCGGATACACTGATAGTGGACTGCACCTTCAGCCTAGTCGTGCTCATGAACTAGCACGGTCACCCTTTGGTCGCGTTCAGTGAGAAACCCAAACGACTAGCTACTTTCGCAGTGCAGTTTATTTGAGCAACAGAGATACAGGTTCTTTATGGATTGCCCGTGATAAATACACTCTCTGCAAAGCACGTGCAAATAAAAGTATTGTTAATTATACAAAACTCATTACAAAGTTAGAAACCATACAGCCTGGCTGTAAGTGTAGGAAAGAGACTCTATAGAGAGATTTGTAAGTTTTCTGAGGAAGCACTTGGTATAGTCTATGTCTTACCCAAAGACGTCCCTATGGGGGGGAAGAAAGGCTCAGCCTGTCAACTGGTCTCGGAAGTCAAAGGCAGTCTTTGATGGAGTCCTCCTTGACTTGTTCACGATGGTGTCTTCCCTGATATTTCCCCAATCTTGGGCTATTTTTATACTATTTTTCACTTTCAAGGTGGAGTTTGAGTGACTCTAGTCATAAATACTTTTATTGTGATTGGTGTAAAACTCTCTTGCTTCACATCTAAAGGTATAGTTTATGAAAAATTCAGGGCGCAGACTCAAGGAGTAGTGATCACACCTTGGAGGCGGGTAGCCTTTGGGATGGAGGTGTGTTTAGGTATTATAATGACATTATAATGAGCAAAGTTCACACAAAGGACAGCATTTTGTCAAAATTTGACAAACTATTGGCTCGGGGTAGTAAGTATGCATCTTATCAGTTCCATAGGACCATCTTGTTCCCAGATCTGCTGTATTATCACAGGGCTTGGCTGAAGGATCTCCATCCCACTCCACTCACCATGTTACTTTGCGATGCTTGCAGATGCAGTGAATTCTTCACATACCAGCTGCGGCTGTATTCTACCCTAGAAGCCTTTTGATTTTGTACTTTTCCTTAATGTGCGAACAATGCTGTATTTTTGATCATTTTAGTAATCATTCCACACTTGGCTTCTGTCCCTAGTCCATCTCTGTAGATTTATAAAGTCCTATCAAAGCAGACTTAAAACTATTTAATGTTTCTAGCTGTCTGAGTTTGTCCCTAATTACATTTTCTATTCCCTCCAGAAAAAGAGAGATACTTTTTTGTATTGACTTTCCCATGTTGCTATTGTATTCCCAGTAGCTTTCACAGAAATAGTCTTCCCAGAGCAGTATTAAGTAGTAGTGATTATCTGATAGTGTAATGTTGTATTTTGGGAATATCAACTCCCACAGACTCATCAAAAGATGATGGGCCTCATTATTCTAGGAAATGTGCGAAGTAAGGAATGGCAGGTATTGCAGAGATGAGGACACCAGCATCAGTTGTGTGACTGTACCGGCACATTTATCCAAAGGATTTCAGGTGCAGATGTGTATTGTTTCTTTTCGGGGATATCTGAAGGTTATAGAAAATACTGAAATTTCATTCAATTGTACTGTAATAGTTTAGCTATGATATCATAGTTAACACTAAAATGAGGTTATAATTAATAACTACAGTTGTTATATTATTGTTACAGTCACAGCTGTGTGATGTCTAAAAAGCTGCAGCTTCTTCTTTTGCCCCAGTACCCCATCTGTGCAGTAACTTCTTAAAGTGCCATGGGAAGTCTGGATGAATATTTAGTTGCTAATGCATAGCCAGCATCAGGTAGCAGAAAACTGCTAGACTACCTAGAAACATTGATTTGTTTCAATGGATTAGTTAGCCTACTTTTCTAAATAGGGAACAGAACAGGGATTTAGATACCCAACCATAGATACCTAATACTATTTTAGGTGCACTAGGCTAGCTGCCTGGTCTCCAGCTGTGGCTCCGGAAAGACTTGCGTCTCCCATAGCTCCTGCCTGGTATCTGCCAGCCCTTTACAGACTTCTCAGATACCCTGGGGCATCTAAAATGGCACAGGGCATCTCTATTTATAGACCTGAATCACGCCCTAAGACTGCTGAGGAGTTAATTGTGCGAACTGGAATTAAAATCTGAAGTCCTAATTATACTGCAGAGTCATTTAGCATTCAGAGTTGGGTTTCCTTTTGCTCTGTGTCAGCAGAGGAGAGGAAGGGTTGGCGTTCACCTCCTCCTCCTATTATTCAGCATGTTATATGCGCTCAGTGGTTGCCACCCTCCAACCTAGTTTCCAAAGGCACGGTATTCTTTAGGATGAAAATACAATGCAAAAATAGGAAATATTACATGCTGTGCTATGGAGTTTTTATGTTGGTAGCACAAAAGTTCCAGTGCATGCAAAAGATGCTGCTGTTGCTATTTTTATTTTTATCTTGTTCCTGGTGAGCCCAAACTTTCTGGTCTCCTGGGAATTTCCAGATGAGGCTTCTGGTGGGATATGTAGAAAGTGGTTGACTGTTTTCCCCTCTCTCCCACCTACCTTTTTTCTTCTTTCTTAAGCTAGCAGGAATGAAAAGAGTAGGCAGTCTTTATTCAAAATACAGACTTCATGAGATATCTCAAAGGCAAATGATGACTGAATTAACACATTGCAAGATCTAATAGTTGGAACCAAACCATTGTGTCTTTAGAAGGACAGAAAACTCTAAAAAATGCTTTAAAAAATCATATGCAGTTAGATCCATTAGAAGGTTTTGTTTTTACTTTGGTCTTTTGAACAAAAGCTTGATATCCTTTGTATCAGGTAATGTTTTTTCACAAAAAGAACCTGTGTTAATGTGTATAAACGAACAACCTCCCCTGCTGTGATTTTGTAGTCATGGTGGCTGTTTGTGCACAGGTAACATGAGGGGAAATTTGTACCAGATTCCCATCTGTCTGATCCTCAACAGCCTTTTCTCTCAAATCTCAAAAGTCTCCTGCTTATGCTCTGATTTCGTTATGGTTATCTGAAGATTTGTCTTCAAGTATACATACTTTAAAAGGCATATACATTATTTTCACATTTGTAATCCAGATACCAGTCACAGATGCTACAATTTTAAAACAAAATAAAAAAAGTTGAATTCAGAAAAATGTTAAAACAAGGCATTTCAACAGTTTTGGTAAAAAGATGTATTTTCCAGATGTTTTTGTTCAGATCTGTTCCTTTCTAAAAAGCCTTGACTTTGATGATTGGATCCTTTCTGCTGAAAAACATTTCTAATAGAAGATTTCTAACCAGATTTGCTTTTATTAAGGGAGTTTATTTTTCTATGAAATAGGATAATATGCAATACAAAACACCTGTCATGAATATTAAATACTTGATTCAAATAACATAAAAGTCTGGCATTAGACGTAATTTGCTTGGAAAAATATGGTAGTTCTTTAACATACCCACTCAAACATGAAATAAAACCCCACAATTTAACTCATTAAAAAAAACCCAAACATCAGAGCACATTACGCATTAGAATTCCAGTTTATCTATGGGATTCTATCCTGCTCTGAAGACTCGAATGACCATATGAATTGACCCAAGAATAAGTGAAACACCTGAATGATATTAAGCTGTGTCCAGTTTCACCCCAAGTTTACTGAGCAAGTAAACTTGCAATGAAATTTGGATTCAGTTCTGGACAGACAAAAAAGGTTCCATCGATTTCAGTGGCCCCCAGATCATTGCCTTCACCAGAGGGACTTTTTTGCAGATTTACTTGTACTGCTTTGGCAGGCGTAAGTACAGAAATAGGGGCCAAAAAATCAAAATCAACCATCTGGGTGCAAATAACAGGGATAGGAAACAGCAGACATAGTTATAGTCCTCTTTGTAGTAAGACTTTCTATGGCTTTTTCTTCTTGATGAATCTGAAATTTATATATATATAAGATCTGGACAAAAAATCTGCAATGAGATACTATCAAAGTGTGGTGGGTTGACCTTGGCTGGGTACCAAGTGCCCACCAAGCTGCTCTATCACTCCCCTCCTCAGCAGGCCGGGGCTAGGGGAGAAGGGGAAGAAAATAAGATGGAAAAAAAACTTGTGGGTCAAGATAAAGGCAGTTTAATAAAGCAAAAGCAAAGGCTATGCATGGAAGAAAGAAATAGAAAAGATTTATTCTCTACTTCCCATCACCAGGTGATGTCTAGCCACTTCCCGGGAAGCAGGGCTTCAGTATGTGTAGCTGTTGCTCTGGAAGACTATACATAGTAATAACAAATATCCCCCTCTCCTTCTCTGTTCTCTTAGCTTTTATTGCTGAGCACATGTCATATGGTATGAAATATCCCTTTGGTCATTTTGGGTCAGCTGTCCTGGCTGTGTCCCTTCCCAAGACCTTGCCCACCCCCAGCCTAATGGTGAGGGGGGAATGCTGGAGAGACAGCCTGGATTCTGGGCAAGCACTGGTCGGCAGTAGCCAAAACACTGGTGTGTTATCAACACCTTTCTAGCTACCAATACAAAGTACAGCACTACGAGGGCTGCTATGGGGAAAATTAACTCAGTCTCAGCCAGACCCAATACACAGACTAGAGCCTAAATAAAAAAGTCTATTTAGCCTAAATAGTGCTCATATCCTAATACATGCAACATCTTTCACAGAAGTAGTCTGCAGGATTTTGATCAGTGACTGACTTGCTGTGTTTATTGCCATAGGAAAAGAAGCACGAATACTTCTTTACTCTCTTGTGCTGGTATGTATGTCAATATTTTAATATTTAATGTCTGAAGTCTGCACAGAGTTTATCCTTCTGTGCATTAACCAGCTGGTGGAGTTTTCTCACAGTCCCCCATTGTGGTAGGCTCTGGATAAAAATACCTAAAATAAAAAACGTATGCTGCGCCAGCTTTAAAATATTTCGATTGCACAGAGAGGTGGTCAGAAGGGAAAGGAAATATAAATATGGTGAGCTTTTTTAAATGCACCATTACTCCATCTCTGCTCCTGTTGAAGTCGGTGACTGCCATGCCAGCACTGACCAGGCAGGGCTACTTGTTGAAACTCTTGAAAATATCAACTTAATAATTAAACAGCACAATCTCAGCCTCAAGAAATACTGCCTGACATAATCCCTGTAGCACAAAGAAAGTGATCCTTGTGGGTCATGCAGCGCATTCTATTTGCACTAGTTTTCTATACTGCCAAATACCGGTAGAAATGAAAAGGCGGGTGGTTCAAGGGCATGCAACAGCAAGGTCCTTTTTTAATCTCCCTGTTTCAGTCCTGGAGTCTGGATTCACTTAACTTAGCAGAGATATATCTCTGCTGTCTCAGAGTACGTGCCGTGCTAAATGCCTGTTGGTGGCAGGTGTATGCAATAGGATTTAAATGTGTTGAAGAGCACTGCTCAAGCAGCGTGACGGCAGCCACGGGAGCTTCCTTGTTTCTTTGGAAACAGACCCGCAGGCTCACACAGACAGCACTGGGCACTAAATGCTGGGCCCTTCTTTGGGAATTGTTCCTTAGCAAAAGTGAAGAAGGAGAAGAGCTAGCCACTTGCTTCTGCATGGGCTGACATTCAGGACGTGCGTTAGTTTAATTATGGTGCTGCTTTCCTCAAGGGGTCTGCTGCAAGGGACAATGCGTGTGGCACAGGTGGCTTCAGCACCCAGGCACATGTTCCAAAAGCAGCAAAGCTATTTATTAGCACTTTTTAAAAAAAATTGAAGTACAATTTTGAGCCGTTTGGTCATTCCAATGGAACACAGAAAGCATTTACTAGAGGAAGCACAGGCCATGCTGTCAGTGAAGGACAGCATTTGCAGTAGAGTGGCTGAGCGATATGGGCTTAAAAACACTATCTGGTCTAAAACAGATCTGAAGTAAGGCCTCCCCCTGAGCTTAGCATCAGTCACTTTGGCCAGCAAAGAGAGAAGGTCTCCTCACAGCCTTGGAAAATTGTGGATTTACTTGTGCACCATTACAAAATGCCTGCCCCTACGCTTTTGCCAGAAAAACTTATGTGGTAGTGGGTTGTTCCTAAATGTATGTCCCCTCTTTTCCATCAGTGTGATTCATCTCCTGTGTTTTCCCTGTATACGGAGGATCTGATCCTGAACTCTAAGAGAGTCTCCAACGCCGTTAATTCAAAGCAGCAAAGCATTTCAGTTTATGTCTCCAAGCATCTGATAACCTTCTGCTGCAGCGAGGCTGGGGATGGAGGAGGTGTGGAGCATGGTGGTGGTGTAGCAAAGCCTCTCAAGTCGTGTTAGAACTTCACACTAAGGAGGACCGTGATCAGGTCCTTAGACTCCACCTGGAGAGTGGCTGCACTCTGTCCTCCACCAGCTGTCCTGTGGGAGAGAGAGGAGGGAGCACATGGTCGCAGGTGGAAAGTACCTCGAGATCTAGAAATAGAGATGGGCCCAGATTAAAACCTTAGGTCCAAAAACAGGAAGCCCAGAAACAGAGTTGGATGCCAATATCTTGCACAAATTGGACCTGCCTCTACCTGTTACACACATTTTTAAATTTTACTAGGAAAATGGGAAAGTTCCATTGGCTGAGCTGACAGCCTCACAACAAGTTACTGCGAAGTGGTAACAGCAAAACAATGATAGCAAAGAATAGCAGGAAAATTACTTTTCCTTTTTGCCCAGGACGAAGAATGATTTTTTAATTCTACACAGAATATTGGTTCGTACATGGGAGTGTGCTGGGGAAGAAGAGAGGGAGGAGGTATAAATGACCTAAATTAATAATCTTCATGAATTTTCTAGTACCTTAATAAAACTGCGAAATACTTGACTTGAAGCCATTCCTTTTTTTCTTATTTGAGCCACATCAAAGCATCTCTTTCTATGGGATTACCTGCTTACACAAAACATAAATTAGCACTTTCCAATTTCACTTTTATTAAGCAGCATATATTATTTCAGCGTTGAAAGTTTTCACTCTATTTAATAGAGGTTATGCCTAGCAACTAAAGACACAGCTTTAATATTATTTCATTTTAGTTAAGGTAGTTGGGAGTGTATACAGGCTTTTAAAGTCAATAACTGTAATAAATATTTTAAATGGTAACCAGTAGGACTGTTTAAACATGTAAACGTAAGAGACTACATCAAAACCTGAGGTTTTTGCTAGGACTCACACAAGAAGCTCATGTCTTTCGTTCCAGAAATTTGATTTGATCTCAGTTTTGAAAATCTAGTAGTGAATATCAATACTCGCTTTTGTTAGGTCCTAATTAACTCAAATCTTTCCCCTCATCCATCTTACTGAAGTCTACGACTTCATATTCTAATACCTTTTTCAGTCTCCCAGTCACCACACCCTACTATTGCCTTCTAGCTATGCCTGACACCATTCTTCAGCATCTACCATCATTCTTCAGCATTTTGTATACTGCGCAGGAAGAAGTAGTATTCAAAATTCAAATGTATGTATAGGGAAGTATAGTGAAGAGAGTCAGTGTTTGCTTACAGTGCCATTAGTGTTTGGAATTAAATCTTACACTCAGATTGGCCATGCTTGATTTCTAAAGACCTGAGATGTTCGTGAGATGTGTCTGTACTCAAATACAGTGAACACAGCTGTATTTACTAAAAGAGTGATGTCTTGAAACAATTTAGGTAGGGCTTCAAAAGTCTTTTCAGACAAATACATGTTTTAAATACATGAAGGGAAGTCCAAACCTTGCTCTCTGTGTGTTTGCTGGTGTCTGAAGAAAGGCTAGGAGGGTTGGATTTTGACCAAGGTGGTGAAATTCACAAGCAATTGAAGAAGGGCTTTTAAAATGGGGTTTTAACACTTTTGGTGGGAATGTAATTTCCTCACGCAAACGCCGCAGCCACTTAAAACCGCTAATCTAACCTCAGGACTACGTGGCAGACGTTGGTTACTGAAGCCATGCCGTTGCAGGTTATTCAGTGAAATTGTGTCTTCCAATCCACCCCTGATCAGCACAGCTCGGAAGAAAGTCTTCTATCTCGAGTGCTGAGGCATGATCCTGACCTGCTGATGATGATCTGTATTGCTATATGATTAATTCTTGGATTCCCCTGTGGTAATCCTAAAACCATGGACCCATTTCCCTTGCTTTTCCTCCATCCAACACCAGGATGAAGGGATGGGCACAGACTCTAAGGTTTTAAGGAAACTGTCACTTAGTTAATATAATACAAATTTTTTTCAGTCTTTTATTTGTTGATTTTGAATTATAAGTAGGTTAAAGTTGGTGATATCAGTATAAAATTACTTCTTTTGAAACCCTTTATGGTTTAATTTATGGTTTAATCTTAAGTATGGAATAAACATAGTTACAGTTCTGGTGGGTATCTCTCTTTGGAAAGTTATCAGTTCTCTTTGAGAAGTCCTAATCCAATAAGATCTATTTTGCTGCCAGCAAAGGACTGTAATCCTAATTTTACATGGACAGTGATGGACTCTAAAGTAACTATTTCCATGCGGGAAAGAGATCATAGAGATGTTACAGGACTACTAGTAACATGACTGCTCAGAGATAATCAAAAAGTAAATTAAATATTTTACATTATATGGTAATTTACATTATGGTCAGGCTCACCTCCATCCCTGGAAAGATGATGGAACAGCTCGTTCTGGGCGTCATCTCCAAGCATCTGGAGGAAAAGAAGGTTATCAGAAGTAGTCAACATGGATTCACCAAGGGGAGGTCACGTCTGACTAATCTGATAGTCTTCTATGACGGCATGACTGGATGGGTAGGTGAGGGAAGAGCAGTGGATGGTGTCTACCTTGACTTTGGCAAGGCTTTCGACACTGTCTCCCACATCATTGTCACAGGCAAGCTTAGGAAGTGTGGGTTAGATGAATGGACAGTGGGGTGCATTGAACAGCTGCTGACAGATAGAGCTCAGAGGGTTGTGGTTAGTGGTGCAGAGTCTAGTTGGAGGTCCGTGACAAGTGGTGTTCCTCAGGGGTCAGTACAGGGTCCAGTCCTGTTCAATATATTCATCGATGACCTGGATGAAGGGATAGAGTGTACCATCAGCAAGTTTGCTGATGACACTAAACTGGGAGGGGTGGCTGACATAGCAGAAGGCTGGGCCACACGACAGTGTGACCTGGACAGGCTAGAGAGACGGGCGGAGAGGAACCTAATGAAATTCAACAAGGGCAAGTGTAGGGTACTGCATCTGGGGAGGAATTAGGGGCTGACCTCCTGGAGAGCAGCTCTGTGGAAAGGGACCTGGGAGTCCTGGTGGACAACAGGATGACCGTGAGCCAGCAATGTGCCCTGATGGCCAAGAAGGCCAATGGCATCCTGGGGTGCATCAAGAGCAGTGTGGCCAGCAGGTCGAGGGAGGTTATCCTACCCCTTTACTCTGCCCTGGTGAGGTTGCATCTGGAGTACTGTGTCCGGTTCTGGGCTCCCCAGTTCAAGAAGGACAGGGATCTGCTGGAGAGGCTCCAGCAAAGGGCTACAAAGATGATTAGGGGATTGGAGCATCTTTCTTATGAGGAAAGGCTGAGGGACTTGGGTCTTTTTAGTCTAGAGAAAAGAATACTGAGGAGGATCTTATCAATATTTATAAATACTTAAAGGGAGGGTGCCAGGGGGATGGGAGCAGCCTTTTTTCAGTGGTACCCAGTGATAGAACAAGAGGTAACGGGCACAAACTGGAACACAGGAAATTCCATCTGAACATAGAGAAAACCTTTGTTACTTTGAGGGTGGCAGAGCACTGGAACAGGCTGCCCAGAGAGGTGGTGGAGTCTCCCACGCTGGAGACATTCAAAACCTGCCTGGATGCCGTCCTGTGCAACCTGTTGTAGGTGACCCTGCTCTGGCAGAAGGGTTGGACTACATGATCTCCAGTGGCCCCTTCCAACCCTGACCATTCTGTGATTATCAGGAAACCAATAGACAGCAAAAGTGAACCACTCTGCAAACATGTGCTGTGTGCTTGCATCTTTAACGCTACGTGTGGTTCTGATTTCTCACCTTTCTGTTTTAACTAGGATGTAGTGGTATTCCTAGAAAAGATGTAGGGGATGGGAGGCAGTGATCAGCAGTACGGTATGGTTCCTATACAATAGCTGTGGGCTCAAAACAAACACAAAGGTTGCACAAAGGCAAACTCGAAACAGAAGCAAATGGCCTCAAGCATGCAGGTATTTCACCTAGAGTACTATTGCTGGCTTCTCAAAAGTGGACAAAATGCCTTGATTTGTGTGCATTTTTCTTTGTATACTGCTGTTCCGATTTCCTCTGTCTTCTGAAACCTTCTTTGGGATGGGTTCAAGTAGTCAAGGGCAATCTGCAGGTTCTCTGCATAGCCAGTATGGTGTCAAAACTGGTTTGTTCCTCTCAGCCCAGATGACCTTCTCAGGTCACCTCACCATAAAGGTATTTGGTCTCCTCTCAGCTCTGAAACAATTGTGCCTGTCCTCCTGTCTCTCCAGCACTTCTGGTGCATCTTTTAGCTGACAGGCCTTTCCCATCCCTCCTTTGTCAATTCATCTCACTTAGAGAATTTCAGGAGTTGGCAACTTGTCAGCTCTTGACTGTTACCTTACAGTTTCTCAGAAATGTATAAACTATACGTAGATTTCACAAATTACTGTGGATCTGTATTGGTCACATTAGGTTTTTTTGGTCTGAACAGAAGAATTGTGATTTTTTTCTTTGTTACCTAATGGCTAAAGGGTCTAAACCTGTGGCTAGAATTCATGCAGAGCTTCTTTTAAATAGTTGTGAACTTATTCATGAAGGTCCTTTCTGAAGTTCCTTTCGACCTCCATACATCAGTGTCTTCTCTTTTGCCTGTTAAAAAAAAAGGGATGTTTGTGTTCTTCTATTTCCAACAATTTTAATGGATACGTTTTTGGTTTATACTGACCTTTTTAGAAAGTTGCCTGATTCAATTCTGACATGCTCTAGAAATTACAGAATTCTGACTTTAGTTTCCTCATACTGCATCTCTATTAGAGAAATATTCTTTTCTAGACAGTTAACCTTTACTATCACTTTTCTGACTGAATCATCAGCAATTATTTTGTCCCTGAGGAGTGTCTTCATGGCTTTCCAGAGATTTATGGGTAACTATCTTATGGTAACATAGTCACAGACAGGGCTTTATTTCTACTTTTTTAAAAATAGTTCAGGCGTGCATCACCTAGGAACAAGTTAATGAGCCTCCACGAGTTGGTATATGAGCTGGTCATTTTCTGCAGTGGTAAGTAGGGTGGTGTGAGACATATGAAAATGAAGGAAGACTTTGCAGTCCAGCATTGTTCTGTGGATCCTTTTTGGTAATTAGGAAGAAGCTGTTTTCAAGTATATTCTGCATGCAGATGAAAATCTGGTGTAATTCTTCCTTTTGGCACCTGTGTCACTATGACTTATTCTTTCATGAAATTAAGCATCCGTGAGCCCTACCTTGTGATTCCCCAGGGAATAACTTCTCTGTGATGGCAGGGGGGGTGTAGTCATAATCCTTTTTTCAGATGAGGTTATAATTCTCATTCTGGTTGGAGGACCAGCTAGATATAGGCTTATAAAATTCGTAGAATTATTATCAGGACATATATTCTATAGCTAGGAGACAGTAATTCTGGATCATAAAGCCTCATAGAGCATTTAATCCAGCTGTGTTAGACAAGAACGGGATTCGTTGGCATAAAACTAGAAATCCCCTTTATTCCAGCCTCCAATTCAGGAAAATACAGCTTTTGACTGATGAGCCCTGGCAAATCTCACTGTTGAGGTTTAAGATGTTATCCAGCTTTCTCTCCAATGTCACTGTCAGAGGTTACCAGCAATCTCATGCAGCCTGTAAGGGAACCTGCACCTTCATCCATTCTGCAGTTTCCAGGCAGATTTCAGTATTTGGTCTTAAGCCAGTGAATATACACTAAGATATCAGGCTCTTAACAGGAGCAACAGGTTCATTTCTGCTAACTTTACCTTGCAAGCAACCTCCACCAAGAGGGCTAGGCAAGCAGCTAGGACTAGTGTTACCTTGAATGACTAACAGCAAGATGTGACAGAACTCATCTGTCCAAGGTGTGTGTGTCACCTGGCTTCTTTTTGTCTCTCTCATGCATACCTACAGCCTTTCCTGCCATGAAGAAGTAGAAGAGAAAAAAGGGCAGACATGAAAAACCAAGGTTAAGCACTTAGCAAAAGTTTAAGTTCTATTTACAGACTTGACAAAAATCCAGGAGACCTGTTTGAGCTAAGAAAGTTCATCCATCCCTAGCTGGGGTCCCTGTTAAATATTCAAATTGGAAAAAAAAAAACAACCAACCAACCAAAAAAAAAACCCAAAAACCAAACCAGAACAAAAAAAAAAGATAGCTTTTCTTTACAGAGAGCGAAATTTGGCCCCCATACCCCTGTACGAAATTCTGTTACAGTGAGCAGGTGATGTTAGCACAGCTGGAAATTGGATGTAGCACGTATGCAGTCATCACACACAGTAAGGACAAGTGCACCACATTATCCATTATTGGATCATGAGATATAACCTGGAACTATTTCAAGTAATTTGCTTTTGTTGGTGTTATTTTTGTTGTAATTTGCTTTTTGGTGTAGTTTCTCTACTGCGTCCAGCTTTGGAGTCAACTATTCTTTGGGTTTGTAACTTCTTCAAAAATGTATACAATAACTTTCCTTTTCCATCCTTCCTAGAAGCAACTGCTACATATTTTGGCACGCAGTTAGGAATGAGGGTCCCACTGATTTTCAGGGAGACTCAGTCACTTGAATGTCCAAGTCAATTATGAAATACGATTTGGGGCCCTGCTTCCTTAGCTGCTTACGGAAGTTTTTAACCTGAAATACTTCATTCTTTGGCACTGTAATCATTCAATATCTGCTGAAGTATTTGTAAACCTGATGTAAATGTACATAATATTATTTGAATACATTTTTAAATTGTGGTGAAAACATAGCTGAATAAATTTCAAGAGCCTTATCCAAGGCTGAGTGACATTTCAGTCATTTTTTGAGGGTTTGGTCAGGACTCAATTGAATAATATCATCTGGTTTTGCTAGTTGCAAGAAAGAGCATGTTGGAAAACTGATGGATATTGACAATTTGAGGCCTGTATGATAAATTTCATACAGGTTTTCCTTTTTTGTGATGATAATATTTGTAACTAAAAAATCCAATTTTGTTTTAAGACATATAGAACAACCTGGTAGTAAGTTAGATTGAATACAGCTTTACCTGCTTATCTCACAGCATAGTTCTTAGGCTGAGGTAATTAAAATTAGGTGTCAGAGTTCCTATATGGAAAAACACAGGTACCGTAATGTAAAATAACCCACCTGATGTTAACGATGATGACAGACTAATGGCAAGGCAGGTTATATGACAGACTTTTCAGAAACGCGGTTATATAACTTTTGTGCAGTTTCCCTTTTCTTCCAACCCATTTGTTGAACCATCTGTTTAAATTTAATAACTAACCCCCAATTAGGCCATGAACAAATGCACACTGCCATAAATAAGGTTAAACAATGTAGCCACAAGTATATAACCTCTTTGAAGTAACATCTTCCTTTTTTAACCCTATGCTTTCCTGATGCAGAGTGAGTTTTCAGTCCTTGCTGGGTACCATGAGCCCAAATTTGACACATACCAACAGTAACAGAAATTTGTGATATCCAGATCGTGAGGCGATATAACAATTAAGATNACTTTAGAAATATTAGGATTTTTGTTGAATAATTGGCAAGATGGTCACCGTGACTTGGTGATGTTGCCTAGTGACAAGAGAAAACAAAAACCAGCAATTGAATTTAGAGACCTCTTTACTCGATATTTTCTTATTTGTCATGAAACGTTTTAAGGGAATAGTAAGAGTAAATGGCTGGGACTCCCCAGTGGTTTCAACAATAAAGTAAAGCCAGAAATGAAGAGAAATTAAACTCTCTTTCACCCTCAGCCTCTGAAAAATCTCTTTCTGGTTGCAAAGCACTTGTGGTCCTTTTGTTGGTGTCACTTAATATTGAACAGGGAAAGTATCAGCCTCTGTATATGGCATTGCTGTAACGCATCTTGGTCTCACTGGAACATGACAAACAATAGGTAACTGTGCAATGCGAGCTGACAGATCACCAGGGTTTCCACTGTTTCCAGTCTGTATGGCTACTCTTAGCACATCTGCAGTGTGTTATCTAGAAGAACACAGAGTAAATTTGTTTCTAAAATACTGCAAAGGAACAACACAAAATAGAGAGATGTTTTTAAGTACTAGGGAAACAGCTAGTTTTAATGTTTAAGGCAACGTATTTTATATAGTCTTGTTATAACTATTTACTTGACCTTTTTTCCGTCTGGTTCATCATGTATTATTAAAAGCTTTTAACAAGAGGCATACAGTACTGGCTGTATCTGCCCACTGTTTACATAAATAGCATGCCTGGAAATAATAAACTACAAGCTTTCTTTAAAAGCATTGTAAATGGATATATAGCAGAAGCAAGAGTTACTATTAAGCAGCTCTTAAGACCCTTACAGAAGCCATGCTTTGCATGCAAGTTTAGTCTCAGTGCGGAAGGGAACCTTTTATAAAACTCTCATGTATAAAACTCTCAGGATTATCTCTTCAGGTTGTTATTTCTCAGACATGCTCAGCTACTTAAGGTAATACGTCCAGGCTAAGGGTCATTTGGAACTTTGAAATATCTTAGGTAGGTCGCTCCGTGCCACTATCCAGCAGCATATAAAATAATTATAGCTAATCTTTGTTGTACCACACCTTCCCTCCACTATTCAGCAGATGCAAGCAGTATGAAATGGATCTGGCCCGCGTGCCAGGAGTTCCCCTTTTTCCATCCTAAAAGAAGTGCTAAACATGTAGCTGACAGGAACTACTAAATGTTTGTAACTGAAGATGTTTAAATAGCTGTAAAACATCCTGCAAAAATGACCCTGATTCTGGAAGGACCTTTAAGCATGGAGCTACTATTACAGCATACATATTGAACTCAGTGCTTCAGTCCTTTTTATGGAGTCCTCTATTTATTTTTAAAAGAACTCTTTGTATTTTGATATGTTGTATCTGCTTTTCATTTATGGCATGCCCCTAAAGCTGCTGTGCGAGGAGAGAAGGTATTAAAGCACATTGGCCCAGCAAAGGAATGCTCATTTAAGTAAGAGCTGGGAATGTTGTACTTTGTCAAAACAGGATTATAACGGTCGAGCAGCTTTGACCCAAATAGTGAGCAGTGCAGAGCACTAACAACCCTCCCCTGGGACTGTGCATGTTGGAAAATGGCCCTGTATCACAAAGTTGCAGAGTTCTGTGATAACATGCAAAAACAGTTAAAGTATCTAATAAATTGAAAAGGGAGTATGGACTTGCTGAGATCGTCTACAGATGACCATCCACAGGCTGGGCAGAGAATGGAATGAGAGCAGCCCTGAGGAGAAGGACTTGGGGGTGTTGGTTGATGAGAAGCTCAACATGAGATGGCAATGTGCACTCGCAGCCCAGAAAGCGAGCCACCTCCTGGACTGCACCAAAAGAAGTATGGCCAGCAGGTCAAGGGAGGTGATTCTCCTCCTTTTCTCCACTCTGGTGAGACCTCACCTGGAGTACTGCGTCCAGCTTTGGAGTCCTTAGCACAAGAAGGACATGGACCTGTTTGTGCAAGTCCAGAGGAGGGCCACGAAGATGATCAGAGCTGGAGCACCTCTCCTATGAAGACAGACTGAGAGAATTGGGGTTGTTCAGCCTGGAGAAAAGAAGGCTCTGGGGGAGACCTTATAGTGGCCTTTCAGTTATCTGAAGGGGGCCTACAAGAAAGCTGGAGAAGGACTTTTTACGAGTGCATGTAGTGATAGGATAAGGGGGAAGGGCTTCAAACTGGAAGAGGGTAGATTTAGAACAGCTATTAGGAAGAATTTTTTCCCTCTGAGAGTGGTGAGGCACTGGAACAGATTGTCCAGAGGAGCTGTGGATGCCTCATCCCTGGAAGTGTTCAAGGCCAGGCTGGATGGGGCTTTGAGCAACCTCGTCCAGTGGGATGTGGCCCTGCCCACGGCAGTGGGGTTGGAACTGGGTGATCTTTAAGGTCCCTTCCAATTCTAACCATTCTATCATTCTATGACGAAGAACTGATAATGGAGGTGGGAGGTGGACGGGGCACTGACTGCCGCTGCATTGGGAAGGTCTGCTTTGGAGGAGCAGGGCAAAGAGCACCTGCATTGTCTGTTTGCAAAGCATTTGTAGGGATAACTCTTCTGGTGGCCACAAACAGCTAGGAAACAATGAAATAAACACAGCCTGGCTTTTTGTGGTGCCTTCCCCCCACACCATCTTGGTATTTAAAAAACTCAATTTGTGGTAATCAGTTCGGTCAAGAGTGTCAGTGGATCGCATATTTACACATCTGGCTACTTCAGAACTTACAAAATGCATATTTATGTAGTTGGTTAAAGAGGGATGGACAAGAGAGCATATTTAATGTTAAATAAGTAAATCCAGTTGAGGTCCCATGTGGTTATTACAGTATGACTACAGAGGAGGGAAGCTTTGGCAGTGCTTTTCTGTTTGCCCTACCACGTAGTTGAAATGACATCTTAAAAAAGTAGAGTTGGTATCAGCCCCCATGAGGTGACACTTGCTGTAGCTTGCTGGGTTTCTGCCTGCCCTGCAGGGAAACGAAGTGACTGCAGAAAGCTGCGAGCACCATCACCCAGGCTACCGGCAGCCACAGCTCTCTCAGTGGAAGGGAGAATCAGCAACTTACCACAGGGAATTTTCATTTCAGTTCATCATAACAGAAGGTGAAAATAACCTCAGCTCAGATGCTGGTTGAGGAGCAGATCAAGTAGCCCAGCCTGAGGATAGACAGCACCTTCCAGCAGGGTGGGACGGCCGGCAAAGAGCAGTAGCAATCCCTGCAGGATCTTGCTGTGCCTGGGAGCATCTCAGAGCCCAATATCATTTCTGCAGGGATTTTAGGATGTCAGACAAATATGCTTGGCTACTCGCTCGTTCGTTCATGCATTCATCCTGAGCAGGGCAGTTGAAGGACCCACTAAACAAGGTTTATTGATTTAATGGGCAAGTGCTGTGGCCAAGTGCTGTGCTTTCCCAGCTGGGGCTAGTTGATAGCTGGTGGGAACAGAGCCTGAGGATGCACAACGGCACGGTGAGAAAGGTGGCCCTGGGCACGGGATAAAGGAAGCAATGGTCCCTACAGTGATGTCTACCGGAGAAGAATGAATTATGCATTTAGAAACTGGCAGTAAAGAAAGAGACAAATTAAAAGAAACTAAATTAAATTGTCAGAATGACAGGCTACCAAAAGGAGAAACATCCACCATCTCTCTTTATGCATATATCCTGGAGAATTGTGCCTGTGAGAGGGAACTTATATTAATGCTTTATAGTGTAAAGGTCCAACTCAAATTTACAAGATCTTAAAATGTGATCTATGAGATGAATCTGTCAGATTTACATTTATTTACTGTAAATGGGAAAACAATGTGAAGGGGATATAATACAATATAAATATCTGAGAAGGGAAAAATACAGGGGGAAAATAATTGCACTCTAGGGAGAAAAGATAAAATACACAAGAACGGCTAAATGACTGCAACATTACATTTAGTGCACTAAACTGGGACCCAGCACATTTCGCTCAGTCCTGGCCTCTGCTGCACATTCTGCATGATCTGTGGTCACCTGCTTCAGCCCAAACCTTTGAAGATAACACCTATTTGGCTGCCCTGAAATCAACTCCTAGTTGAGCAGGAATTCAGTATCTCCTTTCTGTGTGCCTCCCTTCTCATGAAACTGCAGAGGATGCTAGCACAGACCCTCCATCTCTTTAAGTTCAAACCCTTCGGGGCAGGAGCTCTCCCATGCAGCGTGTTCCTGGCAGGACTGAGCTCAGGGGGCTCTGCAGCTGGCCAGGGCTTCCTACCACCGTTTAGAGAATAAAAACATTTTGTCATTGTGCTGCAATCATACAGTGGTTAACGTGCAACTCGTACTAAAGACATTGTCAAGCCTTTTTCTTCCGTAACCTTAATGTATCTTTTCTTCTTACCACCCTCAAGTGGCATCAGAATTGTCCCACTGAGCTTTTGCTCAGTCCTACCATTCAACTTACCGACACGATGAAAGTCAAATAAAAGTCTTGTTAACATTGCACTGCTATTGGTGCCTTTAACATTTCAAGTATCTGCATCAGTTTCAATTCTAAGAAAATATCCTAGCTGCATTTCAATAGTTAATTACTCTTGAGTATTGCTATGAATTCCTTAATTGAATTTGCTACATGTGTGGGATCGATTCCTGTTATCTTTACACTTCAGTATCAAATAAACAGGGTTATAGGTCCTTTAGTCTTTTTAGTAACTACCTTTACAACATACATCTGTCGCTACAGACCAGACAAAGCATAGCTGCTTTGCAACAGAGAAATTTCCTTCGCAGACTAGCTGCAAAGTTTGTTGGTTCATGAATAAAGGGGCACGTTTTCCCCAGGCACAAGCTGAGCTGGCCACCAGTAACACGGCTTCAACTTATACCAACTGAGTGGCTGTCTTAAAAATCATGAATTTGAGAAGCAAGACCAGATGAAGCAAAATCATTCTTATGGCAATGTTGCATGAAAGAAAAATGGAAGTGCCCGGCTCAGCCGACCTCCCTCAAGCACATTGTCATGAAAATCCTAAACCACAGAGAAGAAGCAGTTTTAAAAATAAAATAATGCTGATGCCAGGCTGAGTCCTTTAAAAATTTACCACTTAGGGCAATTGTGAGGGGAGGAAGATTTTAATAAAAATGGGGGGCAGGGGAGGAACACAGGCTGTTGAATAAGCAATGAGATACAGCATTGTAAAGGAAAATGTATAGCTAGTAACAAAGAATGGAGGACAAGGAACACAAACTGCATGTACATGGGGCTGTAGTACCCGTAGATGCCCCTGACGTTCTCAACAACTCCTGATGAATAGTCATTTGAGTAGACTATAGAAAGAAATGCAGCTTTCCTATAAATGCCACATCTTCTGGTCATCAAGGGTCCTCATCCACCCTGTCTACTCTACATGTAATTGTATGTTAGCAGTAAAATATTAGCGCTGACAAATGTTTTGAAACCAGACTCAAAGATTCAGAATACCTCCTGTAACTTCATGGGCTTCCTGAGAACAAGCGAATTTTGTCACCAGGAAGCATTTTTGAAAATTCGATACCGCCAATTTACTAAATCTCATATGCTAATGCCTGGGTCCACATGCACTGAACACCCCAAAACTCCACTACAGATCCGTGATCAGACTGAAAATAAGGGACAAAGCCAGAGTCTAACAGGGAGCTGAGATTTGCGGGGAAATCAATGTCTAACCAATGCCAAGATGCCATTCATTTCTATAGCCAGCTCCACTACAAGTGCATTTCATTGTCAAGGTCTCATACAAACAGAATCCTATTCCCATTCTTATGGGAATACCTTTGGGATAGCAGCAATTTTGGAGAAAGGCAATTAAAACATAACATCCCAACATCTATCTCTACCTGACTTCCTCATTTAGCAGTTACTCAAAAATGTGTATGTTGAAAACATCTAGATATGTTAGTGGCAGTAACTTATTTTTTGTGATATTAACTTCTATATTGTCTTCTTAATAGGGTAAGAAATATAAAAGAACTAATCATAGACTGTAGGTGCTGTGTATTCATGGTAGCAATGTAAAACAGCAAAGATAAATGTAATAGTCTTAAAATTAGATCATTAAATATAATAATAGGTTTTCAGTATGTGATCATAAAATCGGAACAATACTATCATGTAAATGAAATTACTATATTTGAACAGTTACATGAGCTTGTGAGTGTATAATATAAGTAAAGAATATTTTAAACATCCCTACATTGTAGGAACGATGAAGCTCGCTATAATCAGCTTTCTTTGGGAGCCTCTTTCCGTATTAATTTTTTTTTTAATAACATGAAAAGTACTATAACAATAGTCCTGAATAAAGAAAATCAATCAATGGTAAGAGTTCCGTTGCAACTAAAGGTGATCAAAAATCCTGGAATTATATCTTTCAAACAATGCAAGCCTTTGAAAAACAGGTAATCATCGTCCTGGACTGATGAACAAAAAGCCAAAAATAGACTTTTTTCTTTAAGTGACAGAATTCCCGGAAATGTTGATTTCAGTTCTTTGGCTGCTCACAATTCACCAGGGCATTTGCTTCTAAATGTTTAAGGTTTTTCTTCCTTTCTTGCAAAATTAAAATTCTCTCATTGAAGCATTCAGGCTTACACAAAGAGCATTTGTAGATGGAGAGGAAAAGATGGCTGATGCCTAACCAGCTCTAATTTGCGATACCTATTTACAGCTGTGTTTTACTAATGAGTATAGATACAGAAAATAACATCATAATGGGACATAATTTATTACAAGACTATATACACGGAATTCTTTTGGAGGATCGGGGCTTCTGTGAGTGATTGCATATGAATTTAAGAGAAAGCAAGCTGTGAAGAGTAGTTCTTAATCTACTTTTTGTTCTCACCCTTAATTAAGAAAGGCCAGAAAACCAAAATCTGTGGACTGTTGAAAAAACCACTGCAGTTGTTGTAAAGGCTATTCTACCTTTTACTCACAAAATCCAAATCTGGTCTGACATAAAAGCAAAACATTATTCTCATTCTTTTCCTGCTAAAATGCATCATTCTTTGCACAAATTTTGCAAAAGATTCAGACTTTGACTATTAGCCTTGTTCTTGGTTAGAGTTACTGTTGGTTAGAATAAGAATAATTAATGCATTCCTAATTAATCACCTTCCTAACACATAACAGTTTTCTTTTAGGAGGCCGTAAATGCTAAGATTTTAAGAAATTATCACCAAAAAAATACCAAGGTAGGTTTTCTTTAAGGAAGAGGTCTCTGTGATTAGAAACAACAGAAATAATGAATTATTAAAGAGAGTATCTGAAAATGAAAGGGGTGTTCAGTGCACAGCGGGAACACAAAAGACCTTTAATCTCATCACCTGAAAGCCACATCTCAGCATTTCGTCAGTATGTGGCTTCTTATCCAAGGATGAGCAGATGTGCTTCACAGCACACACGTATGTGTTTTGCTTGTTGGGAGCCCCATGTGCAGGCTACTCAGGTATGTTTGCTTGTTTTGAAAAAAATAGGTGGTTAGGAACCCTGCCAACCTAAGACATCACCGAAAGTAGTCTAACTTTTTAGGCTTGGAAAAATATGTTCCGTCCAGGTACTAGCAGATGGATACCAAACATTATTAGTTGCTTTGGAAAAATGATATTCCAGACTTAAAAGCAATATAAAGAGTAGCATGCAGCCTTGTTTTCTGGGCTCTTTCTAACTGAAAAGTACCCACAGCAAAATGTTTACACTGGTATAAGCGAACAGCAGAACATCACACGTAATAAATTGTAACCACTAGCAGAAAGACGACATCACTCTTTTCCAAAAGTTTCTCTCTCCCAAAACGAGTGCGTGTTTTCATTCTCCTCCATGCAGCGAGGCATAATATTTCCTTTAACAGGACAAGTCAGGAATGTCTCTGTGGGTTTTTATCATTAAGATAATACAAACATATATTTATCCTAACCAAACACCTCTCATGTGAAAACTGGTGAGGAAATGAGAGATCCCACTGTCCTTTAAGTGTCTAACAAAGCCGTGTGTATGAAGGCACGGCTTTAATACCATAAACACAGCTAGCTACAGAGTTAGCTTGGGAGCAGATGCTGCAGCTGCAAGATGATTTTCCACAGCTTGGCATGAGGGTGTTAAATTGTTATTGAAAGGCTGAAAAGGGTTGCTAAAGTACTGCAGGATGAGAGAACCATATGAAATACAAGTATTTAATTAGTATTTAGCATGATAGGAATAGCATGTTAAATGCCATCTAGCCTACCCATGGCATACCAAACTAGTATTTAAAATGATTTAATTGTCACCTGTCTGCAGCACAGCAAGCACCTCCCTTTTTTTCTTTTGTTCATAAATACCTACAGCTTTTTGCAATGTCAACATATTGCTACAGCTAGGGGGGCTGCTTGACTTACTTTGAAGACGTTTAGCAGTAACGACACTTAGAGTATTTTTGATATATAAACACCTGTTAACCCTCAAAGGGGGGGGGGAAATCCAATTTTCTTATCAAACAGAAACTGGTTCATCAAACCCGAGTGATAAAAGTTCCTCTCCGAATCTGCACCTGGTGGCTTGTGCCAATGTAACCTGATCTAACATCTCAGGTTTTCCTCTGCCCTTGACTTTTCCTGACGTGGTCAGGAGCTATGAATAGTAAACTGCTGAAGACACAGTTTGCTCCATGCTGAGGTAAGGAGCCTTTTGCAGAATGTCTTCACATTGAATCATTTGCCTTGCAGCAAAATAACCTGACACAACAGGACACAGCTTAGACGGTAGCCTTTAACCAAAACAACGAGATCTGGGCATTTTCAAATCCCTAAAGCAAAGTTCATCAGATCAGATACAAGAACTTCAGGTCTGATTTATCATAAGCCATACTTGCTTTTTTGCTACTTCTTCCCTTAAAAAAAAATCTTGTTTTGTAGGCAAATAGTTACTTTCAGTAGTGAAACGAGGTTCGTACTTGTAAAAGAAACCTTTTAGGCATTACTGCTCAGCCTGGTTCCTTATGATGTTTTGTTTGATATGATTTTACTACGTTAGCAGTTCCCCTCAGCTAGCTCTGTGCATCAGTCAGGAGAGAAAGGAGATTTTACCCAACCCATGTCTCTCAGAACTGAATACAGAGCTTATGAAAATCAAGGGTTGCCTTTTCTGCTCATTTCAATGGGCTGTGACTCTCCTTCTCAGTGCGTGTGTTTAATGAATGCCAATTAGCGTTTATGTGTACCAAGAGAAGGCTATGCCTTGCAAGCTTTCTGCAGTTCCAGTATATTAAGTGACAGAATAAGCAATATCCCTCTTAATAGTGTTTTCCCTCAATTCATTCTTCTGACCTAATACAGACTTTTCTGTTCAATTGATGTTTTATAGAAGAATATACTTAAATGGAGAATAAAATACCTAGTGGATAGAAAATTTGCCTTAAGAAGCATGAGCTCTAATTCCTAGTTCTGGGGTTGTCTGCTGAACAGCTTGATGAACAACTTCGTCTCACTGGGTGCCCATTCCCTTGTCTGTAAAATGGAGACATTTTATATGTTCCTCCTCTGCAGAGCGTTCAGAGATAAACCTTTGCTTACAGGCACCAGACCTTGTTATCCATTTAACGTTGCATATCATCAGTATAGTTAAATAGTAACCATGTTTACATTAATCATATTCATTAGTCCTAAATCTTCCCACCTTTTTGTCCTTTCTCTCTCAGTACTTTGTATTTGCAGTTACAGTGATTTTGTTAAGGGGATGGGGGGTGATTCCCCAATAGCAATTCTTCATGTGTAAGTCAAAAACTGCATTATCTTTGACTAATACCCTTAAGAAAGCCTCTTCCGTGTCTATATTGTGTTGTCTATCCATCTTAATTAAGGAGCCCCTCGGGAAAGACAGACAAGTCTTCTGCTTGTGCTCTGCAGAAATGAACACAGTTGGAGAGCTCAAAAAATGTGAAATGGCCATCAGCAAGGCAGTACAGCTTAGAAGCTTTTCCTTCACTGATTTGTATCGCATTTATGTTCACTATATCAGTGAGGTGAAAAGACTGTATGGCACGTAACTTCCTGAAAAGTATGGCATTTCTTTGTTTTGTCAGTTAAAGCAAAAGACAAGAAGCCAAGAACTACAACTGAGTGTTTGCTCCAGTCAGTACCTGGAAAAATACCTCTGGCTTGGTGTGCGCAAGAGCTACAAATGGCTTCACCTTGTTGTCCTGATGATTAATGCTTCCTCTCTTTGCATGCAGTCCCTGAGATGGTTGGTGTCAGCGGAATAAGCCTTGTTACTTAACCCAATAAATCACTGTTATCTTTACAAAAGAACAGTGGTTAGTACTGGTCCCCCCTCTGGTCGGTTCAGCACAGTGAGCAATTTTCCGCATGCCACGCTGTGTCGAACCAGTCCAGTATGATAACTGGAAGCAGTAATTGCAGTGTCACCAGACCCTATGGATCACGTTTTCTTCTTCTTCCAGCTCAGCAGCTGGTGTCTTATCACCAGCGCATCTATAAAAGCAAGACACTAGGGGTCACTGCCCAGAATCAAAGCTGAGCTACCAGTGTTGTAACTGAGTAAATAACACTCAACAAACCTATGAGCTGAATTTTAAATTTTTGCTCACTTTTCTGTTTTCAGAGCTTAGATATTTGCATATTATTTCAATGAATAACTTCACAGTTCATAAATCAAAATGACGCTCCCAAACTAGAGCTCATGACAAATGATAACTGCAATTTAAGTAAAATGTCCAATGTCATTTGATGGAAACTTTTTAACCATTTTTCATTTTCCAACACAAGTGACAAAAATAATTTTCCCTATCAGGGTTTCAATATTTTTTGTCTTTTCTCCCTGCCCCCCCTATTTTCTACTTAGAAAAGATAGAAAGTTAAGGGAAAGGAGGAAGAAAGAAACAAATGTAAAATGTTACTTTTGTTGATTATTCATGGCAAAATCACGTAATCAATTATTTGTTTGTTGTATATGTCTTTAAAAAAAAATCATAGAAGAAATTATGAAGCCCTAAACTAGCTGAAGTTCTGAGACCATGAACAAAAGAACTTAATAAAAAAAAAAAAAAAAAAAAAAAAANCTCAACTTGAAGGATGAAAAAAAGGACTTTGTCCAGGTCCTTTCCTCCAGTCCTGCTCACTGTCCACCAGGTTTCTGTAGCATGTTAGGCTGCAGCAAACTCCATGCCGCCACTCCCAAGGATCCCTGTGGAAACCATCTCCCATCTGACATTCCATCTGTGACCTACTCTTCTCACTCCTCTCCTGGTGACTGCTCTTCCTGAGGGCATGGCTGTGCATGACTGATTGCTCTCAGAGGTGAGGTGATTTCCCTTCCCTCTCTAGTAAGTCAGGTCACATGGATCAAGTAGATTCTTGAACACCACGGAAAGGAAAAACAATGCTTTGGGTAAACAAAATAGAAGATAAAGTTAGAATGCTTCACATATGGGAAAAGGACAAAAGAAGATGATAGGAGGGAGGCAGAAATGAGAATGTGAGAGGCTACGTTCATCTTTTCATTTAGTTTATTTCATTTGTCACTTTTTTTTTTACATGGTATTTTAGTTAAAAGCTTTTCTCAGTGATGTAGATGTGTTGCATTCTGTTATGACACATGACAGTTTATAACTGCTTTCATTTCCTTGTAGATATACTTCTCTTCTATATTTCAGTTGTTTCAGTAGTTATTCAAAATAAAGTGGAAAGTCTTGAGACATATATTATAAGCAGAATGATGGATTTGATTTCAATGAAAAGTCACTTTTGTCTTGTAAAGAGCAAAAATATGTCTGTCTCATGCCTTTGAAATTCCCTGACAAGCTCAGGAAAGTGTTTTCAAGATTTTCAACTCATTTATAGTCTGACCTAAAACCATAAGAGTTGATGGGAGTCTTTGCATTGACATTAATGTGCTCTGAGTCAGGATCTTGGGCCCTGAGACTCCATCTCAGTTGTACCAACATTGTGCAGTGCTTAATTAAATGGAGACACTCTAATATGCAGCGAGCCACCTGCAAGATCCCAGGGCAGCGATAAGGGTCTTAATATCAAAAAGGAATAATGGTTTCAGTGCCAGTTTTCTGAAATTAAATCTTTAACAATTATCCCAGATATGGGAGGTATTTTGTCCCTCAAAGTGCAAGGTTTTGTTTCAGTCTGGTGCTCACATACACTATATATACCTAATTCTCAAGGCTTTGTATTTTTATCAAGGAGTTGTGTGTATTGAAAAGGGTTTAGGGAAGCAGAGGAAATGTTTCATTCAGTCTCTGTTATCTGATACGTGTTATACCAATTTTCCTTTGCTGTACGAAGTTCTTATACCTAATATGAAAGAGAATAGTCTCACTGAAATGAGTAAAACTAATCGCAATGGGTAAATTTAGACGTCCTATACATTTTTGTACAATAAAGGTCTTACAGGCCTTGCCTTTCCTAAATATTCAGTCAGGCATTCACTGAAATGGTGTTCTAGAAACTCACAACCAGTAAAGATGGCATGAACCACCACTCAATCACTAGGAAAAGGTAAATCCAGATCTCTGGTTTTTAACTGGCCTCTACCCACCCAGGCAGCAAAAAGATTCATTAATAGGAACTCAGGTTGCCACAGAAACTTCCAGGGTGGTGCTCTGGCATGTGCCGTGAACCAGAGAGCCCTGCCATTCAGTGGGAGTCCAGTACGCAGCAGCATGCAGGCAAGACGACCTGTCCTACGAGTACACTTTCCTGCGAACCCATGAGTAGGACCATTCACAAAGTTAGATCTCCAGGATACAGTAATAGCTACTTAGCCTGTGAGATCTTCTTGAAGAACTTCTATACTGTTCATCATTATTACAGAAACTTCAACCCTTCACATCTGAAACACCCTTTCTGCTATCCCCTTTCTGCTAGTTTCTTTTCCCTACCTCCACGTACGTTATTTTTTCACGATAACAAATTCCATTGTTTCTACTGGAAAATGTGCTCAGGTAGCATAAATCATGGTCACTGCTTACACAAGATTGCTTTCCTATTTGCATATTAATAAAGATGCTGAGAAATAAGGAGCCATTAAAGCCAACTCTAAATGAAAACATTTCAAATTTATAAGCAACACATTTTTCATTTCACTAATAGTATGCAGCACTTCTTAGTAAGCAGTGTTGGTAAATAAGAAATTTGCATTAACAGCCTTGCTGATAACTTACTCTGATTCCCCCCACACCAGGAACACTGAATCATTATAGTGAGTTAATTACCTCTTGACTGCAGAAGGTAGGTTTGAAAAGGAACTTTGGACTAGTCAACATTTTCCCGATTTTGTTCTCGAGCAAATGTTTTCCAGTAATTGTCAGTGACAGAGCTTAAGAAGCAACCATACTTGACTGCTAAGCTTCCCATAGAAAAAAAAAGTATCTGGTCCTTTTGATTTAAGTTCAGTCTGTCAAGGAGAAATGTAAGCTGGAAGCCACAAAATGTTATGCAATAAGAAAAAAAAAAGAGACCATTTATAACTGTGAAACATAAGTGGATTGAATAGTACTTAAAGTAAAATTATACTCTGAGAAGTGACTCTGGGAAAAGTCATGGTCTGACTGAAGAGTTTTGCTATTCAGACTCATTCAGAGTCCTGTCCTGACTTAGACTGGAGCTATGTGTAATTTTTGCATCACTGTAACTATATCTTTTTTTCCTAACATATAATTCAACAAATATACTTAGCGTTTTAATATGAATACATTTACACTGACAAAAATTGATTAGTATACGTAAGCAGTGTCACTTGAAGCCGTACTATTTTCCTGCTATGACATGTACCTTTGCATATATAAATATTTGCAGATATGTATTACATATAGTTTATAAATTGTGATAACTGAAATGACACAAAAGCCCTGATCAAATCTAATGTGAATAATATGGCTATGAGAGAGGGGCATAGCTTTTGTCATAGTATCAGCAGAAATACTGAGTCTCATACCCGTTCTCCCCAGTTACAGACAGGTCTTATGCATAGCTGAAGACAACTGAGGTGAGAGCAAAGGCACTGCAAGCCGTGTGGTCAAGAACCTGCAGATTTCATACGGTGTGAGCCAGCAGAGAAATATCCAGCTCACCCTTGCCCTCAAGCAGAGGAGCTAAGTCATATGCACGTCAAAACTGAGTACATGGTCCTTCCACTGAACTGGGTAGAGTTACACTTCTGTGGCTAGGCATATCCACGAGTAGCTGCTAGAACTGGAATCTGAGTTTCAGCAAAATAAATACATAGTATGGGTGAGTGGAGGGGTGTGTGTATGTGTGGGTACGGGCAGGGGAGAGGCACGTGGACAGTCATTCTGAGCACACTTTGCTTACTTTACCTTACTTTGGAAGGTATTTTAAAGTAATTAACTGCAGACGTTCCAACGTATTTGATCCCCATAAAGTGCTCAAACCCTGATGCTCAACACAATCAACTGTTTTGGTATTACGCACTTTGTAGCTACCTAAAAAAAAAAAAAGAAAATCAAAGTATTTTGTAGACTGTATAGCTCTCTTAGTGAGCAAGGACTGCCCTGGATTTGCTTTTACCTGTCCACATAAGACTTGCTCCACATGTTCAGCTTATGCAGGTCAGCAATGCCTTCTGCTGGGCTTGGTTAATGCGTGTGAGTTATTTGATTTATTTATCTAATAATATACTAGCTGCTATTTATCTAATAATATACTAGCTGCCCCTTGTGGCTCAAAAGAAAAATATCAAATGTGTCATCCCAATCCCCTAGTGCATTTGTGATGCCTTAGGCTGTCTGGGACATCCACATGGCAGATGTGACACAGGAGATGCAGGAGACCTGCACTCTTCTGGTGTGGCAGCTGGTGTCCAGGCAGGATACCTGAGGGCATTTCAAGGGCTCTGAAGACTTACGTATGCTCAATTTGATTGAACCTTCTGTATCTGGGTAATTTCAATGTTAGATGGGATGAGAAGGACTAATCTCCGTTCTCTTAACATCATCTTTAAAACAAGCTCTCCATACTAACCCTCAAACTGCTTTGGATAGAGTGAATTGGCATTGCTGAATCTGTCCAAGCAGATGTACCTCAATATGGCTTGAATTTAAGTATCAGCTTCTACTAAATCATCAAAAAAAAAACGGTATCACTGAATGCAAATAAAGCTAGAGAGTAAAATCTTCGTACTGTTGAACATATTAAACACAATTATAAATCTCCCACTAACAGCAGCAAAGTAAGTAAATAAGTACAATTATCAGAATTTTCTTGTATTGCTTAAACCCTATATGTCCAGGCCTCTCGATCTCATTTTTAACCAACAACACAACACAGATGTGTTGTCTCAAGCTTAATTTTAACAGATTCATCTGAGGAGTAGCTAAGGCAACCAACTAATTGCACATGCCAAGAGGCCGAATTAAATTTTACTTCCCAGAGATTCTCAAGTGATTTCAGAATCTTGAACTATAAGATAACTATGAAAATGTTTTGCAAATAATAGACTTCTTTCATCATAACCACTCAGTGCATTCGTAAGTTGGCATTGTTATTTTCAACAACAATGACATAAAAATTGAGGATTGTTTCACTGCAATTTCTATCTAAAATGTCTAAATATCTAAATTTCTATCTAAAATGACTCTTTAAAGTCAGCAATGGAAAGTGTCTAAACGTGATTTCTCAAAATTCAAATAAATGAAGAGACATTCAGCCAAGATTATTGAACCCTACTGTACAAAAGCTGTTTTATTCTTTTGAGGAGGTAATTTAAATCTGGCATGTATATTGTGTGAAATATTCTTCAGCTCATCTATAAGATGTCTGCAGGGGTCACGTCCTGTCCAAAGCCTGGGAAGAGCAAACAGTGTGAGGAAATTATCCCTAAGAGGGTTCTAGCTGCCTTGGGGTCTTGTTTTCTGTTTACCCCATTCTTTTTACTTCAAGAAATGTGAAGAAATCATTCAGGTAGCAAAACATTGGTCAGTTCAAGTATTAAAACTTCTTCCTACATCACCTTCATAATGACTTTGTAACACCACCTTTGCTACAGTATGAAATTGGGCATGGGAGAGCAGGAATGAGCATCTGGCTTAGCTGAAGCTGCCTTTCCCACCCTCCAGAGCTGTACTGCAATGAGATGTGAGAGGACAGTAGGCTACCCATGCTAACATCTGGGCCACCTGGGGGTGCCAAGCAAGGTGCTCGGCTCTCTACGGAGTGGGGGTGCTCTGGGCACCGACTCCTGGGGCACCTGGCGCTCTGTTCAGAGATATTCTCGACACAGCAGCCTTGCAAACGGCAAATGCTCCCAGCCATGCTCATACCTCCTTCCCATCTGTTCCCATGCCTGCCAAACCTTGGATGCAACACAGCGCAAAGCACTTTTACTGCCTTTTGCTGCACCATTAACGCAGCGGGGTGCACCTAGAGGGTATGAGTCATCACACAGCGCATTTTGGCAGCAGCTCTTGAAGTCACAGTCCTGCAGGCAATGTACTTCTAAACGAAACACAGGTGATGCTACCTCTGAGACCTGGAAAGTCTCCTTTTTCATTCATAGTGGTTGTGGCGAAGGTGTCTGTGCATGTCATTAAAGCCCTCCTTGGAAGGCTCCTTCAAGGGGACAATGTGGGGAGCTTTCCTCGACCGTGTAGACAGAGGGAAGTTAAAGTTACCTAAAGTCAATTGCCAGAGCGCTTCAGGCTTTCCAGTTTTAAACTGGCAAGCCATGGCCATCCACGGCCATCCTGTTCCTCCTTCCCCTCATTCTCTTTCCGCCCTAGCTCTTCTTCCTCAAATCGGTTACTCGCATCTCTCTGACACGCCCATATTTCATCCTTACACACTGGCCTTACTGGAAACAAGGTCACCACAGATTGCCTAAGCTCTCTGCAGGTTTAAAGCAGTTTAGAAATGTGATCTTTTGAGAGCACTCTTGCCTCTTATCTGGACACAGTCCCAGACTAATGCAGTGACACATCTATAGGACTGAGGTGATTTTTGCCCAAGTGCTTGAACTACACTGTGCAGATATGCCCATAGTCATATTGAGATACAGTGTCAATGCAAGTACTGGCCCAATGGAACTATAAATCAAGCATGATATATCCATATGCTTCAGATAGGTATTCTGGCTTGTTAAACTTGCAGTCCCACCTTAGAATAAGTTTATAGTAGCAAACAACAAAGTCTTAGCAAATAAATCACTAGTTGCTTATCCAGCTCTCCCACTCCCCTTCTTCTCCCTTTCTAAATAAAAGGAAGGGTAGCAGTTGAATTTTTATCCTTCGCCAATTGAAGAGCCACCTTGCAGAAAGTGGCATCTTCCTTAACAGTAACTCCATTAACCATGAGTAGGCTAAAGCCTTCTGTTTACCGAGCACAAAGCATGGTTACACAAACTGTCATACTGGTGACTGATCCAATTTATAAACAGGTACAACACTCACCACCTTTTCCTTGCTTCTGCTGTAGACAATTACTACTACTGTTCTTCCAGTTTATATGTAGATCTAACTGTTTGGTAGCCCAGATAAGTGAAACAATCCAGGTTAAAAAAAGTTGGCACAATTATGGGTTTATTTGGCTCTTTTCAAGATAAGCACCACATAGTCCCTTCTCTATTCTTACACCCATCCACACAGGTCTATTATATCTGCCTGGCAAACCTCCCACACACTCAGGTTGTGTGATCTTCTCCACAGACTTCTCTACTCAGCTCTGCAGCATCCCCAGCTTGTCCCATGATCTTGTATAGATACAATATATGATTCAGACCATTCTGCATCAGAAGTCCATGCAATGTAAGGCAATGGTAGCCAATAAGTCAAATTCCTCAGTGTTGGAGAAAGAAGTGCTGCATAGTCAATTGGCAGCTTTTCAGAAGAAGCACCCTAGAGAATTTAATTTTTCTCAGTCCTGAATTTTTTTCTACTTAGTGAATCCAGGTGAAAACTCTGCTTAGGTGGTTAGATGTTTCATACCCAAAGACATCCAACATGACCAAATTTATCAGTTCAATACTGATCTGTATAAAGCTATACCGTTACAAATTAGAATGGGAAATTAAAATGCTGTCATTATACTGATGTAATTACAGTGGCTTAGTATGGCTGGAACAGACTGTGGTACAAGAGAGGGAATACATCTCTCTGTCCAGCCTGACCTCTGCCTCTCCTGAACCAGAGCTGCCTAGATCCTTGCCTGTTCAGAAACGCATATTCAGAAGACATACCTCTTTGTAATCCCCTACATGGGCATCCTCATTCTGCTGAAAGATTCCTTTCCCCTTCCTCTTCCCTTTCCATTTTTTTCTTTTCTTTTTTTCTTTTCTTTTTTTCTTTCTGTTTCCTTTCCTCTTCCTCTTTTTTCTTTTTCTTTCTCTGTGTCACCTTCACACTGTATTCATGCTTGTGACTGTGTGAATAGACTGTGTTCAGTCTATTATGTGTACATACCACATCATTATATATAATGACAGCAGTATAATTATAATGCTACAACAGAAAATATTGGCTGTGTAGACAAGGCCACAATAGCAGTGTGAGTGCTGTGAGTTAACCCACGTGCTCTCCTCCACCACCATGTCTGGGCCTTTTCTTGAGAGAAGAAGTTGCGACTTATCAGTCATGTTCACCCTTTCCCAAAGACAAACCATTACCATCTCCTATTAGCTAAATCTGACATTTAACTTAATTCAGGAATTTATCAGCAAAACCAAAAATAATTTCAGCACTGTTCGAACAGTAATGAAACTACTTTGTTCATCTCCATTATGGGACATGAGCTGTGATCTGCTTTTATTCCAGTTAAACCCTGTGTATTTTCTAAAACCTTATCTGAGCTATGTTGGCCTCTAGAAGTTTGTGCAGGTATTACGCCATATACATTCCTACAGCTCTAGCCCCACTCGTAATTTGGTCTACATATATATTACTGTCATTGAAGGGTTTAACTATTCACCAGTAGCAGCAGTCCCATGCCCTCTGACTTTCTTTGGGAGTTAACAGCTCTTGTTAACAGCTGGCAGACTATTGCTGCAGTACTCTATTATCTTATCTAACAGAGGATTTTATGGCTATGTTTAGTTTAATTGAAGAACGTCCTAGAAAAGGACTGATGACAAGTTTCATTATCAATATACCAGTTCACATACAGACAAAATTTTAAAAAGAATAAGGGAGGAAAAAAAGTTAATTGGAACCAGAAATTACTTCTGGCATCCTTTAACATCTTGTTGATATGTAGCTTGTATCTAGTCACTGGCTGATATGATCCATGACTAGATCTCTTTCTCCCAGTCATTTGGAAACTAATGGTCACAAACATGCTCACTTCCATTGGATATGCATTAATTTACTTCAGTAATCCCAGTGAAATGACATTAGTTCCCCATGGAGGCAACTTGTTTACAGTATATTACAAAATCTGACTTCTAGATAAAAAGGCTTTACTTCGCCCTGTACCTGTGAGAAGTGTTCTTTTCAGAGGAAAACAAATAGCAGAAATAAAGCACATGGTTTTTACTGGTAGGAAGTAATTTTGCGTTTTCATTACCAGATTTCAAAATGGGTTGTTTCATGGTATCATAGGATAATTCAAGTTGGAAAGGACTTCAGGAGGTCTCTGGCCAGCCTCCTGCTCCAGGTCAGCTCTGATGTCTCGGAGCATGTCTTCACAGCATAAAGTGTCAGGCGGAGATGAATCTAAGCTGTGGGCTTGAAGCTGAATTAATGTGGTACCTTGCCGAGGTTCGTTAGCCTGGCCAAGAAGGAGTATTACTTTAATGTTCTGTTGCTGCTGACTGAAAGCTAGCTTAGGCACCTCAGCCCAGTGCAGCCGTGGTTTATCTTGTTTTCTAATGCCAGTACCTGTGAAAAGGAGCTTCCAGGAGGTGCTGGTGGAGATGCTGCTCAGCACACCTGACTCTGCAGTGTTTTCTCACAGTAACAAATACCATACTTAACACTATGGGTAAAAATGAATTACTGGACCTATGAAGCAATGCACATTTGGCTGGGAAAGGCTGGCACTTGTTGATCTTCATAGGTTTGGACACTTTTTATAGTTTCTGTGGATGGACATCTGCCAGCATCTTAGGACTTCTTGATACTCTGGAATTGTTGCTTTCATCTTTTTTATTTGTTTTCCCTGAGATGAGGCTAATTGTCCTGCACTGTGTAGGCTTTCTGAATAACACACACTGCTTGATTCTGTAATAGCCAGGTTTTAGTTCATGAACCTCATATATCTTAGGAAAGCTGTGTTAGCTGCGGCAGAGTTTATGCTGCAGGACCGGTTACAACATCCTCCTGTTGTCAACTCATTTACGTACCTCATGAATACAGTTTGTGACTCAGCAGGTGTTGTGCTATTCTCGTTTCATATATGGAGGCAGTTCTTTCCCCTGCTGATCTTACTTAGCGGGGAATGGATGAAAGCACAATGAAAACTGTTTGGACACTTGGAGATTTAAGAGCCTGCTGGCTTGAGGCACATGCTGTGAAAATGTCACATATCCTAATCCTTGAATCTCCGGCATCCACAGCAACGCAACACTGAAAAGGAAGCGCCACTGCTTGAAGCCTGGCCCAGGTGAGCGATGAATGGCCATTAGCAGTCTCATTGCTGGTGGAGCTGCGATGCTTCCCTCTCCCGGCAGCCTTACCCAGCTTAACGCTTCAGTCCTTCTTAATGTCATTTCACAGCTACCAACTACCTTTTCTTTCAGATTGTCTAAACAATTAGCATACCCAGTCCAGCACACAGAACTCTGCTAACTTGCATTTGTACTCAGCTGTGTTTTGCTTTAAAGGCTGTTACTTCCCCCTCTGAATTTAGGAAGAGCTTTTGTGCCCAAAAGCTTGTCTAGTTTTTGTACCTCTGTTAGCCCTAGTGCTTTCATAGGGTGGAGTCCATTTAACACCACCCAAAACAAACTTTTCTTTGGCTCTGCGGTATTGCGTATTGCTTTGCCACCACACTCTAAGAAAAAAAATCTAAACTGCTCTTAAAGTAGTGTTAGAGCTATTTTTACTACCAAAACTCTAGAAAACAGCTCTCTGTCATTATTTACTGAAACAACTGTTCTGTCTTTACTGAAAAGGGCTATCTGAAGCCAAAAAATTATTTCCACTTTGAGTGCACCGCTGCTGGATCATGTTTTCACCTCCCCATTGAGGGCAGATATCACCACTAAGTCACACAGTAAATGTACCCGCTAGCAAGTACACGTACAGTGTTCACCAGACCTAACCATAAGCTTGAGCTTCTCACACAGCGATACAAAGTCTTCTCTTTGAAAACTTTTGAAAAAGTACATTAGCCAAACATGGCCGGTGTCCCCCCAGGCCTAGCCCCTGATGCGCCATCTTGTGCAGCAGGCAGCCATTTGCTGAGGGGGAGCTGGTCACGTCCCCACTTCACATTTAAAGGGGTGCTGGGCACCCAGGACAATCAGAATGACCTACGGTGCAGAACAGGGACACACGTGGTGAATGGGGACATGCGTAACGCGTTCCTGGTGGGACTTGGATTGGAGATGTGGTTGGGGTGCGACCCTGGGTCTCAGGAACGTCTCTGCTGCTGCGGGGGCCTGAGCAAGGCCTGTATGTGTACTTGAAGGTCAAGTCATGGTTGATGTGTTGCAGTGACCCCATCCACAGGGAGCCCCGGGTTAAAGTACAGTTTTGATTGTAACAGCAGCACTGTTGTGTCACAGTTCTAGCGAGGCTCCGTGACAAATCGGTCTGTTCCCATGGTGCTAGGGGATGGCAAGGCAACTGAAAAGCAGATTTTACTGTGCTTTACTGGTATGCAGTCAAAGTCCCTGTCTTCTCTAATATCACTGAAGATATTATTCAGGATAACTCCCAGGTGTAGCTTTAATGGAATTAGTGGGTATGGTCATAAGAGCTTTGATTGTCAGGGCACTGTGTTCAGTTTTGGGTCCCTCACTACAAGAAAGACATTGAGGTGCTGGAGCGTGTCCAGAGAAGGGCAACAAAGTTGGTGAGGGGTCTGGAGAACAAGTCTTATGAGGATCGGCTGCGGGAACTGGGGCTGTTTCGTCTGGAGAAGAGGAGGCTGAAGAGAGACCTTAGTGCTCTCTACAACTACTTGAAAGGAGGTTGTAGCGAGATGGGGGGCGGTATTTTCTCCCGAGTAATGCATGATAGGACAAGAGAAAATGGCCTCAAGTTGCTCCAGGGGAGGTTTATGATGGATATTAGGAAAAAGTTCTTCACTGAAAGGGTTATCAAGCATTGGAACAGGCTGCCCAGGGAAGCGGTGGAGTCGCCATCCCTGGAGGTACTTAAAAGGCATGTAGATGCGGTGCTGAGGGACATGGTTTAGTAGTAACTTGGCAGTGTTAGGTGAATGGTTGGACTCGATGATCTTAAAAGTCTCTTCCAACCAAAACGATCCTATGATTCTATGACTCTATGGTATTCACAGCTTTGCAATGTTTTTTAATGTACTTCAAAAGTTAATACTGCCTGGAAAAAAGCCTAGAACTTGTGTGAAAATAGTAATATGCTTTGTGAATCTTACGTTTTTCACTACTTGTCAGTAAAATATGTTGCTAAGTATGAAAAAAAACTTCTAAGATTTAGCTACCACAAAGGTATGCTTTGTATATCCTCTACTTCCTGGACCCCAGAGGAAGAGAAAAGAGCTGGGGTTGAGTCGCATCTCTGTAGAAGATATTTGGATCAGCTGCCTTTAAATATCGTGATGTGATAATAACTCTGGTAGTCAGAATGCTTATTCAGCTACATAAATATGAATGTGAGCCCTACATTCAGGCATAAATAACTGTCTGTCCCTGGAGTTTTCTTCTGTGTGTTGTCAGCTAGACAATTAAATTTGTATTTGTTTTGTGATACTAAACCAAAGCAAGACAGGGGATGGTGAATATCAGAATGTGGACATTAATGGTCCAAATTCACTCATCCTGAAGGATAATGGACTTTAGCTGAAGATTCACTGAGAATTAAATTATTCCAACAGACACAGGAAATTTTCTCTCTCTTTGTGGGGACCAAGTCCTAGCTGTGCATCACAAGAATTGGCTGTGAAGTTGTTATCTCCCAGAAAGTACCCATAGGATAAGACTTCTGGCAATTGAAGCCCAATTCCCTGTTTCACCACGCTTGTGCTCACAAAGCAGGGAGTGGGGGTGGTGGTGGTGGTAGGAAATGTGAAGGATGAGCTGTCAGGGAGTTTAGTATAAGTGAGCTCCCTTCATGTCCCTGAATTTTGCCTGTCCACACTGCAGCTTTATAGAAGCTGCAGCATTATGCCAACCTTTGGCAATTGGCAGTGACCCTCAAGGGAACAGGACCAAGCTAAGCATAATCAGAGCAAGTATAGCAGTCTATATTTTCTATTTCCAACCCACCCCATACCATGGAAGATTGTAGTATTGTGTATCTGGGTCTTCTGGGAATTATATGGATCTTCTGGGGAATCTGTACTGGTGCAGCCATTCTCTGCACCCTCTGATAGGTGGGGAACATAGTCTGCCTGTAATTGTCCACATGAAATCCTGTCCTCAGGAGAGGACGTTAGTATGCACACAAATGATAAGTCTTCTTAACAGACAGTAGGCTTTTCACGTAGCTATCAGCGACACAATCTACTCTGCATACATTTCAAATAACAAATGCAAACTACTAGATTAAACAATGCTAAGCAAAGGCAAAGGTGGATAATTTTAAAGTCATATGAATTGCTCTATAAATGTCTGTTATCCTCAGCGAGGCTTTTATGTCAATACAAAATGCCATACAGTGTAGCAGTGTTTGTTTCGTTCTGCAAAGGCCAATTCTCAAGGCAAGACAAATGACAGATGAGCAGATCCTTGTAGCCAAATATTTGCCAAAAGGAAAATCAATCTTTTTTTCTTTTCTTTTCTTCTCTTTTTTTTTTTTTTTTCCTTGTCTGCAATAGTTCACTTTGGGGCTAAGCAGAAGCCTGAAGTAATGTCCCTTATTTCCTGTGCCCCTGTTCAGACAGTGCGATACCTGCAGCGATAGGTCAGGCCCTTAACTGTTCTAGGAAGTTTTGTTGATTTATGTGGCCAATAGCATGGTTGATAGTAACGACTCCCCAAACACTACTTTTGTACCACTATCAAAAGGTGAGTCATGGAAATCATCCTGTCCCCAACCTCCCCTCAGAGGGTGAGTTTCTTCCTTGGAAGGATCGATTCTTATCCCTTCGACGTCTCCATCTGCTCTCTCACGTAAAGCAGGATCCAACTGCAGATGCCTCCATGCCAAGCGGAAGGCTGGAGACTGCATTTAGCTGGCTGTGTTGCAAAGGGGAAGATGATTCAGGAAGTTTTATTTTTTCCCTCCTTTTAGTGCTGCCCAGTTCCCTAACCCGTTTACAGAAAGCAAGACATGATTTTGTTGAGGCTGAGCTCTGCTGTGTGTGCAGTGGAAGTCTGGAAGGCTCTGGGAAAGACACAGGTGACTGACTGCGAACATGCTCAGCAGTGTCGCCAGGGTCAGTGGAGTCCCGGCCTGAGCAGTGGCCAAGACAAGATAACCCAGGAGACTAAGGCCTTCTCAAAAGCAAACTCAGTAGATTTGACAAGCTCAAAGGGAAATGTGTGAGCATTTGCACTTTTACCATCTGTATAGCACCTGACAAAAAAAAAAAAAAGGAGCCGAGCCCTCAGGATTAAAGCAACTGTTACAGTTACTAGAAAGTGAGAAAAAAACAAGCAAACAAAAAACTCTGTAGCTTTGTCTAATTTCTGTGATTTTTGGAAATGTATGCTTAGTTTCCCCTGTTATAAAAGGTATCCAGTCCTACCTCACAGGTTAACCTTGCAGACATTTTATTTATGACATCTAATGAATCTGTCATTCTAAATTTCTTTTGGAAAGAAGGACGAGGGCAGAGATGTGCTTGCCAAATGCAGATTAATTCAAGATATTAACAGTACATCCAACCCATTTATAATGAAATGGCTTAATATTAATCCCATCATTAGTAGTGTAATTCTCTAAAAAAGTGTGAGAGAGAAGACAGTTAAGAAAAGCAAAGTTTCAGGGTTTGGAAGTGAATCTTATAAGCAGTAATAGCCTTTTAAAGCTGTTGGAATTTAATTAGAAAGATGCTGATAACGTAAAATCACCTACAAAACCTGTGTCTCTCTGTATGAGCTGAACATGGGTAGCAAATATAGTTGAGAGGAAATCACTTCTGTTGCCATCTCTTTGGAAATGTCTGGACTCTTCGGGTGCTCCTTTGCATACCAGTTTACCCATGTTTGAGTATTAATTAACCCTCAGCAAGATGCCTCCTCCTGAAATAGGTGCAAAGAGAAGAAACAGAGCATCTGCTCTCATCCCTGTGTTCGGGAAGCCCTGACTGTTATGAAGACTCAACTAGAATGAATATTCTACATGCAGGTCTGGGTGTTGTCTCTTATTATCCCACCCAAATAAGCAATATTTTGAAAGAAAAAGAATGAAAGCTTCACACAATATATACTGAAAAATGTTCACAAATGTTTTCCACAATGTAGCTCATATGAGAGGAAACGTATCTGACGTAGTAAACGAAATTCAGTTCAATATCAGATGCTTCTAATCTGAATAAGTGAGTTAAGACCTTGCTAGCACAAAAAACAAGCTGTATTTTTATTACTTTGTTGCGTTCACATTACGTAATGCCTTTTTTTAGAATGTCAATACCAGGGTAAGTGTTGTGAATTGGATTCTGGGTTTTCCACTTTGGAATTATTTTTATATTTCTCATGCCGTGATTTGTAGAGAAGCCTCACTCCCTCCCAGACCTCTCTCACACTCTTCCATGCTTCGCCTCCATTCCTGTTCAAAAGGAAACATTTCTGAATTTGAGGCAGGCTTCCCCTGCGTGTGTCTGGCAGGGTGTGAAGGGACTTTCATACCAGCAAACAAAAGGGCTGCATAAGCTATCGCTACGGTAGGCAAGGATCGCTTCCTCCCACTGCTAAAGCACACATAGTTCTATGAGAAGAAGGAGTAGCAAAGCACGGCAGAAAAAGCAGCACCATGGAACAGATTAGGATGACGGTATAAACTGTGCCTGACTGAAAACACAGCAGTAGTGTTGATAGATTTGCCTACCTGCAGATGTTAAAGTCCTGCTGAGTTTTGGGGGGTTTACAAGCAATTTAATTGCTTTAACAGTGCTCAGTTCCATATTAAAATAATCCTTCTCAAGATCATTGGTAATTGCCCTTATCTGTTTTGGTTCAGTAATTATTTATTACTGCATGAAGGGAGGAGGCTCGATTTTCTTCGACTTCGTGTGCCCCACTGAAAGGCCCTGTTCCTACCCCAGGAAGTCTGTAAAAGCAATCTTCTTTCTTTTGCACTACTGTCACTTCGCCCCAGCTCTGACAGGGTAAGAAAAGTGGGATATTGCTTTATGACTTGCAATTATTAAATTGCCACAGCTTTGCAAATTTCTGCTTGCAACTGTGTTCACGCTCTTTTTAATCCATCTGAACCGAGAAGTAAAATTACCTTAAAGAAACTAAGCACTCGTATTAGTTAGCATATGTAAAAGGCTATGAATTATCACAGTACCCAGCTGATGTGCCATAACATAAATTCCAGTGCTTTGGATTGTATGACCACAGGCTTACACTTGTCTTAGCAGTTTTTGTGCTGGTGCAACTATTCGAGCCCTCTGTGGCTAAAATAGTTATGTGTGCGCGGCCATACTAATGCAAACCTTGGTATGGATCCTCTCAGTGTTTGTCAATACTTCTTCCTTTATCCTAGAGATAATAGTAATAACTGATAAAACATCTGTGTATCCAGGTAGCTCTGCTATAGGAAGGAATCTGCTTCATGTATTACTTTGTAGTGAAAGTGGGTGCAATGTGTGCGAACGTGTGAACGAGCCATTTAAATGGGAGCAGAAGTAATGCTTATTACAGCAGCAGCTTGACTCTTAGAGCAGCATGAGCCCCTTGGTGGAAAGATCCTGCAGGTCTTTGCAAAGCAGAGGAACGCGGCTCTGCCCCCCCCCCAGACGAGGAAGCTGGGGTGAGGGTGAGTGAGGTGGGTGCTGAAGGTATCTAAAAGCTGGTGGCAATGCTGGGCAGCAAAGCGGGTCTCCCAAGGCCCACAGTTTCTCACTATAGAGCTTTGTGAAACCTGGTTGGTTTGTTGTTTTGGGGTTTTTTTTTTACCCTTTTTGTGGGCTTGAGGTCTCTAAAAATGGAGACTGGTTAGTATCCAGTTCGAGGTTTAACCTCAGGTGTATAGGATATAACGCATAGGCGGTTAAGCTCACATGTATCTGTAACACTGACATAGTAACTTGCGGAAATTTTTCTGTCTACCAGCAGTCTTCCTGACAGCTGGGGCTTGATTTTCTGTTTTCCATGTCTTTGCTGTGCAGCAAGGTGCTTTGTGTGGCAATTAGTTTTTATGAGGTCTAATCGTCTTTAGACTGATGAATCCCACCGAATCCATTTCACCTAAATGGTACCATATAAGCCATGTCTATGCACAACATGCACTGTGACTCAGGAGTGATCACTCACCAGTCCTGAACAGCAAAGCCATCTTGATCCTCAGTTTTATTCTCTCACCAGCTTTGACAGTTGCCGTCTGTCGTGGTTTAGGCCAAATCCCACTGGGGACGTGGGGGACCCCAGATGGGACCGACAGAT
>VZSZ01008802.1:216891-228046 GCA_013398815.1 Ibidorhyncha struthersii
AGTTAGAAGAGGCCCAGCTAAGAAGCAAAGTTACTGAACAAAATTGGTCCTGTTTTACCTCAAACCAGGACACCGTCCCAGTAGTAAATCCTTTGCAGCTGATGGTGTCCAGAAGCACTTTTGAGAGGTTTTAGAAAGGGTCCCAAACACTTTCCTCTGTGGGTAGCACCACCATCTCAGCTTCTGCAATAGATCCTCTGAAAACTCTGTTCACCTTCTTGCAAGGCTTTAGAGCCTCTGTAAGTTACTTTATTAATAATGCATAATTTAATTTTTCTATTACTGACTTAAATAAATAAAATTTTAAACACTGCATTAATGTGTGATGTATGAGATGAAAGTTGCTCAGAGGAAATTCATTAAGACTCACCATTCATTTTCTACTTTTTCCTGCTGCCTCCATTTTGTATCACTGGTCATGTGTAATACTGATCAAACTTCCTATGACCAGATTTTGTCATTCCCAACAGCGACACGTACCACTGTCAGCAGCGGCAGCAGCTGTACAGAAAAGCAGAGGAAAGGGAAGCTCTGTCAACTTCCTCATCCTAAGCTCTCTGCTTGGGCATAGCATAGCGTTGGGACCTATCCCAACCCTGATTCGCAGGGCATCTTGCTCTTTCTAGGACATCTCTTGCAGGGATGCTCAGCCTCACCAAGCTGCCTGAGCACTTAATGCCTTTCACTTCGTCTTTGCTGTTAAATGAATGGCGATTCAATCGCAGCTACCACAGCTGCAGCACAGTACAGGCACAGCACTTCGAAATGGTTGGTGTACCATAGTTTGAGAGCCCCTGACAGAGAGCAAGATGAAGTCAGAGGTGAAAGCTGCTTCAGAGACTGTATTGATTCCTGGCTTTATTTTGCAAGAATTTGGCCTGGTAGCTATTGAAAGCAACAGAAAAGATCATCTTTTGCAGACAGTACAGCAGAGCTTGCTGTGTGAGGAGTCTGCCAAAATGATAGCTGTGCAGACCAAACCCTCTCATTCATAGGAGTAACATCATACACTAGTACAGACAGTATGAGCTTTTCCTGGTCTTGCCAATATGCTGCGGTTCTCACCAAAAGGGCCTCATTTGCTGGGACAGTAAGTATTTTGTGTGCATCCTAAATGCAGTCCTGAGTATTTTTGCTATCTGAGCGGCCTGGAAAAAAGAGTCTTCTATTTCCCTTAGCATGATACTTTTTTTGATTTTAATGGCGCGTGCCTGAGTTTCCTATAATTCCATGTGACATCCTTTCACTCCCTTCCACCAAATACATTTTTAAAAAAAGTGTTCCATCTCCTTATCCTATCAATTCTTGAGAAGGGGTCTTCAGTCTTCTGTCTTAGGAAGAGCTGGTACTTAATTACATGCCTCCTAATCTGATTAGCAGAGGTAAAGAGGACTCATAAAGAGGTTTGGAGTATTTTTATTGAAATCAACAGTCTAAGACTGCAAGCTGTGTTGCAATAAAAGCTGTACAAGGTGCAGTTGACTGCTATGGCGCACTTCCAGTGCTGTCGGTGCTGACGTACAGAGGGGTTCCTATGTTCCACCTATCGGTCTTTTACCTGGAGATAAGCTCAGTAACAGATATGCATCTTGTCCTCCTCCAGAAATGCTTCTAGAAAAATTACTTTTCACAAGCACTGAACTTTCCTTTAAAGAAAGAGGTAAGTCAGCGTTGATGCCCTGCAGTTGCCTGGGTTTGTACTATGTTTGTAACAAATGCGTTGAAGTTACATCTGGTATAGCTTAGTGACGACAGCAATAGGCTTCAGTTATTTGATCCCCAAACAAACCACCTTATAGCAATTCACAGAATGGCTGAGGTGGAAAGGCACCATTGGAGATCACCTGGTCAAGCCTCTCCTGCTCAAGTAGGGACAGCTAGAGCAGGTTTCTGAGGACCATATACTGATGGGGTTTTAATACCTTCAAGGATGGAGACTCAACAACCTTTCCAGGAAACCTGTGGCAGTGCCCAGTCACCCTCACAGTAAAAACATTTTTTTGGTTTAAACAGGATTTCTTCTGTTTCAGTTTATGCCCATTGTCTCTTAATTTCCACATCATAAACCCATGCTGGCTAATCCTAACCATCTTCTTGTCCTGTCCTTGTCTTGAAATGACTTCTAGGTGCATTTGCTCCTCCACCTTCCCAGGAATTGAGGTGAGGCTGACTGGCTTGTTGTTCCCTGCATCTTCCTTCAGTTCCACAGTGTCATTAAAATGCCTCTCACAGTGCCAGTGGGTGACAGCTAGCGTGGAGCTTGGTTATAAACTGAGGGACCAAAGAATGTTGCAGCACCTTTCCTTCCTCCCTGAGGACCACTTGGTGCCGTGTGCACCCTAAGGTACAAGTCTGGGGGAACGAGGCCCCTGTTCAGCTCTCCTCCTGTATCCCCAAAGCAGTTGCACGCTGCCTTTTCCTAACAGACACCTTTCAACCTGAGCTGAAGGAGAACCCCAGTTTACAGTACAGGGCTTGTGGTCAGTATGGCTTAGCTGATTTGATCATACAAAATGCAATGCTGTGCTCTAGGTAGTTCCACAAATAAGAGTACAGTGTAAGGCAATGCTTGTGCTTTGCAGGAAGGAAGATAGCGGATTCTGCACTACTAGAAGGTCTCTGTAAACAGGACAAGGTTGTTTAAAATTACAATGGTTGCTAATACAGCATTCTCTGTTATTTGTAAACATAGTTGGATCTCAAGTGCAAAGCAGTGTTCATTGGGCTATGAGGGACTGTGGGGTACCTCACGGATACGTTGCTGTCCTACCAAATTCAGGCAAGTTCCCATCCTAGATTTAATTTAGAAGTTGAGAAAATTCATAAATTCAAAGCAAGACACAGCTAAACCTACAAAATTTTGCATGATTTCCAATGAAACCATGCAATTCAGGGAGCTTACCCTCATGTCTTTCCCAAGCTGTAATGTGGCTTCAGGCTCGTAAAATTCAGCCCACTTTTGCTGAAAATTTTATGAACTTCATTCAATCTAGGAACTAACTCAATTTTCAGACAGATAACATAATACCTAGATAGACAGTGTGTGGGTGGGAAGATGGATATGTGGCAATGACATAGGTTTTCGTATCTGTTTGAATTAATATTTTAAAAAACAAGAACGTTAATAATAGCTGAAAAACTTTAGAATCAGTTTTGTTCAACATAGCTTGGGTCACATATCTGCAGCCCAAAGCTTATGGGAGTTTACGTCTTTGATGCCACTGCCTGGAAACCAAGAGTGAATATTCAGAGTGCATCCACAGAGCGACCCGTTTCCTGGCACTCCACCGTACCCACCCATTCTTCCTCAATAGCTGAAACTTCCACAAAAAGAGATCACACGGGTTTTTGTCAATTTATTTCTGATAGATGATAAAAATCTCACTGTCAAAGATGGTGAAAAAAACCCAAAGATATTTACCAAGAAAACAAAAAGTACAGAAGTAAGGAAGTGAAGGCCGTGGGAATCCCGTCAGCCTGGTACTGGTAGTGGAAAGCTCCAGGCAGGCAGGGTGTTTCCAGCTTATTACCTTACCTATCAAAGCTGTTCTGTTAAATTGCTCATTCCTCGTGTTTAATAATCAGATCAACCATAGTTCCGGGTTATATATTTTCTCCTCTGTCTCTCTCTCTCTCTCTCTCTCTCTCCTGCCTATTGATGACGATAAGGTGCTGCTGTGCTTGCCAGACCCCAAAGTAAAAGGACTTCTGGTCCCCTGGTTGGTTCAAGTCACAGGGTCCGTGCCCTGAAGAGCTGGGTGCTGTTGGGGAGCAGTGGCAGTGGACTGAGAGCCATGTAACCCCTAGATAGCTGGCAAGTATCTGGCATGCCTGTAGTGATCACTGTGACTGATAGTTGACATACCTGGGCAGAACTCAGCCTGTGAAAAGGGCTGTGGTTATGCATATTCAACTACTGAATAAATGTAAATTCGCTACGTAATGTACACTCTTCACAGGGCATTTTCATTTGGTGGTTATTTTCTTTGGTTGGTAGATCATAAGTCACTGGCATGTTAAAAATCAGTTAATGTAAATCATGTGAAATCCTTCATGCAATGAAATAATTTTCAAAACGATATTCATTGTCGTTAGGGCAGTTTTTCCACCATGAAATCATTTTTTGAATGACTTGACTGAATATACAAAAGTAGCAGTTGCAGTAATAAGGCATCATTTGTGTTGCAAGAGCTGATTGGAAAGACTAAAGACAAGAGCTCTGTAATGTTTTAAATGATTGCATTTTGAATTGCAGAAAAGTCTGTAGCTATTTTTGGCCGTTACAAAACAAGCTGGTTGGGTTTTTTGAGGTGTATTATCAAATTCTTTCCACAGTTCGTATGTATATTAAAACCATTGCATCCTGATTGAAAGAGAACTGTAACTTCTCTTAATTACTGAAGAAAGGAAAGTTATCCTTCAGAGATTTTTTTAAACTGCAAAAAATGTAAATTTACTTCCAAGTTTTCCTTCACTGCAATATCATGCAAAATTTTGGCTTTCAGCGCTCTTAAGGAACCATATTGCAAGCGCAGAGGAAATGCTTTTTTCTTCCTTATAAAAGATCTGCCACCATTTTAGGGCCTTTTTTAACAAGTTGTTTTGTCATGGTAGGGGAAAAGGTAGCCATTCATAAATAATTCAGTTATATGTGTTTACATAAACGCTTAAGAGAAATTAATCAGATGTACCCAAACACTTCCAGCATTGCTTCCACCTCCATATTCCAGGGCAAAATAAATGTGTGGGTCAAGCTATTACAGGCACTTGGTAAGAATGATGCAAATGTGCCGGCTGCCATCAGACCTGCTGGAGGGGACCACTGCTCTTCAGCACTTCCAGAGCAGGGCTCTCCTGGGACCTGCCTTTTGCCACCACCTAAGGAAGTAAAAGGTACTTTGTGCTTCTTTATTCCCTCTCTGGGGGGCAGCTGACCTCCCTTTCATGGAAGAATGGGGCCTGAGCTCCCTGCAGAGCTGAGGAGACCAGAAAGAGTAAGCTGGGCACAGGCCGGGACATTTTCCCTGAGAAGCGAGAGAGGGGAAACTGGAGGGAGGACTGTAATTATGACCCAGCTCTGGTGCAACTCGGTTCCATCCTGAAGACGAGAACTCAGCATTTTCTTCATTCATTCTCAGTATCTTGGCACCCCTTGACTCAGACTAAGGCACAACTTATGTGTGGTTTCAAATGAAGAGCAAAAATAATATGTAGTGTGCAAAACAAAATGGTTTTGTGGATGGGCCGATAGTTCCGGTTAAACGAGGGCTTTTTGCACTTGAAAGTCATTTCAGATTCAAGGGTGCATGTAAAATGAAAAGGCCATTTTTGAAGTAAAGCCCTATACAGATGCTCTTGTTCTGTAACAGGTGTGCACATTTTGATATTGATTAATCCTTTTCAAAAGTATATTGTGATTGCATGGAAAGAACAAGGGCATCCAGAAAAGGAGCTAGTTAAGAAACAGCTACTGCACAAGGGCTTCTTTCACAGGGGTTCTTTAGATGAATTCCCACAGCAGATAGGCACAGGCAGCTTTACTGGGCTCTCTTTGGGGAAGGCTATTTGCTCTGTCTTTTCCCGTTCCGAACGAAGAAGCGGTGCGCACCCGACACACAAAAGATTTAATTGCCAGAGTCAGCCCAGGGAAGTTGCTAAGCAACATTGCTGGGCCCTGGCATCAGCTCAGCCACCAGCCACTTCTGCTGCCACAGGATGCCTGTGGTCCAGCACCCGTCCCTGCACACTGCAGCCAGAAAGTTTTCTGAAAACTTAGCTCACTTCCTCAGATCCTGTAGTCTAATTCAGCTCACTTAACGAAAATAACTATTTTGTAATTTAGGTCCAGTAGCTTAAAAGTTATCCCGAGTATAAACTTTGCCCATACACTAAAACCAATTTATTCAGTTAATATCTATTCATTTTAGGTGTTTCACTCTGTTATTCCTACTCGAGCTGAGCTGATTGGCTTTTATGATTTAAAAGTATTATTGTAATAAGTGAACATAAGTATTGACATCATGTAAGTTTGAAACAGGATAAACATCCAGCCGGTCACTGCAGTAAGTCTGCTTTACAGAATTGAACCTGACATCTTCCAATAAATTACCATGTATTTTTCAGCCTGGCATCCTAATCAAAAACAAGGCTATCGGCGAACTTGCAGCCTTTGGGTAAATCAACAAGTACTGAAATCATTGCAAATGCAGGACTTTGTATTCTGTCACCCCAGCCTGATTACAGATCGAGAATTCTGGGCTGCATCGTCTGCTCTTCTTAATGGAGGCATAACACTAGTCTATGCGCACTGTGGATTTTGCCCTCTGTGTGGAAGGTTAAAGCCCTGGATACCCTTGAGACAGTAGCAAAACTCCTAATCAGTAGTACCTCTACTGTTTATCTATTCTCAGAACAAATCATTCTGGGACTGCCAAAGCTAATAAAACCTTCATTTTAATGGATTAGTGTCCTGCAGTGATTTTGAGGTCTGACTGAAGACAACGACACTTTGTGGGTTTGCTTTCTGTGTGGATTCTTTGGTGTCAAGCAAAGTAAAACTCACAACCACAGCTTCTCCCCCTGGCCAAGGTGCTCTTTTTACCTGACCGCGCTTACAAAACTTGTAGGAACTTAGTTATTGGTCAAGTTTGGCTGAACTTGGACTGCTCAGAAGCTACTGGTGGAAAGATAAGATAAACAAGCACACACAAACTGTGAGTAAAGAAATTTATTTTCCTTAGGGAACCAGCCTAAGATCTTGGTAACCACCAAGAATCCAGTCTCGTATAGGTTCCCTGTCTATCAAATGTACATGGATTTCAGCCTGAGGAAGGTACCTTGAATGAATCATAGGATCATAGAAACATAGAATGGTTAGAGTTGGAAGGGACCTTAAAGATCAACCAGTTCCAACCCCCCTGCCGTGGGCAGGGACACCTCCCAGTAGACCAGGTTGCTCAAAGCCCCATCCAGCCTGATCTTGAACACTTCTAGAGGATGGGGCCTCAACAACTTCTCTGGGCAACCTATGCCAGTGTCTCACCACACTCTTAGTGAAAAATTTCTTCCTAATATCTGTTCTAAATCTCCCCTCTTCCAGTTTGAAGCCATCCCCCCTCGTCCTATCAATACATGCCCTTGTAAAAAGTCCCTCTCCGGCTTTCTTGTAGGCTCCCTTCAAATACTGGAAGTCTGCTATAAGGGGTCCCCAGAGCTTTCTCTTCTCCAGCCTGAACAACCCCACCTCTCTCAGAATAGGTTTGCATCCAAATTCTAACCCCTCATTAAAGTGGTTTACTACTCATTTTTTTTGTGTATTTTGCATAAATATTGATAATCCTCATTTTTTTTAAGTCCACTTAAAACTTACCACCTTGTTAGCAAGTTTAGCAATATCACTGTTTTAACATATTTGATTTTTTAACTTCTCTGAATTTTTGGATTCTCAAAAACCTCCATGGGCAGTGCAGGGATCTGCAGAGTGAATTTATGTTTACTGGCAATAGAAATGCTTTTCCTCATTGCCTTTTCTAGGGTTTTAGGAATAGTTTATGGCACTACAGCAGTTTGCAGGCCACAGGTAGAAATGGCTACTCTGAACTTACCCTTTTTGTTCATTTGATTATATTGTGTTTATATTCAGCCACATCTTGAAAATATTCTCAGCTAAAGTCTGAACAACGTTCTAGAATATTTAGGTAGAATTTTATTGCGTCTTTTGATTTTCCAGCAAATCTGTACTCCCTTGATCTAAATCAGGTTAAGTATGTGTGGTGCTGTGGGAAGTGGAACCACATTTCTGGAAATCAGAGTGAAAGTAAGAAGGGTAACAGCAAAATATTTCCAGGATCAGTCACATTTTAATGATTATTACAGCAGAGTATAATACCGACTAGCATCTTGTACCGTGACAAGTACACAAGACCGCTATAGAAGTAATTCTGGTCTTGTTTAGGTTAGTGGGAGTTTTACCATTGACTACAGTGGAATCAGGATTTATGGCTGATTTTTTTCGATTATTGTTTTTTCTTATTTACACCACTAGACACCATAGGAGACTGACAGAAATCCAACATATTCTACTCTTGTTAATATTGCTGTTCTTCCTCTCTTTTTCTCTGAGTGTTTTTTAAAGTTTACTATAACGCTTCTCAGCTAGCTTTTATTTGATTTATCTTTATAGACAGACTCCATGCATCCTGTTACTGTTCACATAGTAACTACAGGCTTCTTTTCTTATGAGCATACAGTAAATATATTGTTCTTTTTTGTGTTTGGATGTGGAGTCAGGAGTAGCCCTGGGGTCATCCAAGAGCCATGCAGGAAGAGCAATAGCACTTTGCCTTGGCTGGCAGCTAAAAACTGTTCTGCATCAGCCTCTTTAGCGCAGAAGTGGTTAGCCTGGGGGACTGGTAACGACATAAGGACCCTTTTCCAGAAACGTGCTAGAAGGGGGCTCATGAGAATATCTTGTTAAAATTTCACTTTTATAAGTGGAAATTTCTTTGCCTCAGAGATCAGTCCCTCTCCACGTATCATTTAATCATGACTATGAAAGATGAGTTATCTCTGAGGCTAATAAAAATATTTTGCCTTCTGACATACATTATATTGTATTTAGGAAAAAAAAAAAGAAAGAAAAAGGAGGTGATATGACACATAAAAATTCCCAGTGAAAGGAATCCAATTGAGTATTTTCCAAGAACATTAACATTCCTGATTCTCCAGGTAAAGTCCCTGTCTAATGTCACAAATTGGTCCGTGGAGAACACCATCAAAACAAAGAGTATTTTTACCCATAAAATGAATGTAGATTGGTGGTGTTTTCTTCATTGGTTGTGTCAGGGAGATGACAAAAAAATTATATTATTGAAGGTATTAAATGGGGTAATTACTATCACCACAGTCCCGCTTTCACCAAATAATGGTGAAAAATAAATGAATCCCCTTTGTAGCGATTAACCACTGATAGCATGCTGAACATTAAACTAAGCAAAGAGAACACACAGGGTGAAATCCTGGTCCCACTGTAACCACTGGAAATGGTTTTACCCCTTCAGAAGGGTAAAACATTGATCTTTAGTTTGGGTCTCTGCTCAGGGATTATGCATCTTAGAGGCTATCAGGCACGGCACTGAGAAATGCATACTCAAAGTTATAGGTTCCCAAGTGCCCGTTTACAGACCCTGAAATAAACGGCTTAATTTTCAAAGGCATTGAGTACTTATCAGCTGGTGCTGATGAGACCATTCCAATGAACAGTCACTGTAGCTCATTCTAATACACACAGACCAGTGAATATTTATCCCAAGTAAACTTTGTTCGCTTTTTTCTTTTTGCATCCGTCAGAGACAATGCAAAAAAAACTTTGAGTAGAAAAGCAGAAAAACCCCAGCTGAGCAAAAAGGATATTGTAGAACTCACCTTTTCTCTTTGGTATTTTTTTCGCCTTATGTCCAGGTATGAAATAAAACGGGGATTCGCAACTTGACTGCAGAATTACGAGCGAATGAGAATCAGCGATCTGTTCCCTGCTGTATGGCCTAGATCCTCCACTGGGAATGCAACAAAAAAACCTGACCCTGGAGCATGACTTGAACACACTGGTGAGAAAATGTATCCAGTATTTTATCAAAATCCCTCATTTTTTTCTTCTGTGCACTGTAGGAAAGCCTTTTGGTGATTGAAACTGGTGTGTTTTAAGTGTCCTTCACAGGCTAAGATGATCAGTGCTGTTGGAATACTGAATATGAGCTTTCCATAAGTATGAACAAAAAGTCACTGTGGCAATGGCAAGATGTTGAACATATATGTAAAATATAAGTAAATAAAGACAAAAAAAAGATCGATGGAAGATACTTAATCCCTTTAAAAGTAGGGTCAGTTTTATAATGCAGTGATCATAGGTCAAAACCCAAAATTTTCAAGTCAGTGTCTTACTTGATCCTTGGTGTTTTGCACAAATAGACGACCTCTGGTCTGTTCCATAAAATTTAACTTAGATTGACTTGAATCTCCTGTTCTCTGACAAGTGGCTATCATCTGCTTCTGTGTGTGTTTGTTTAGTAAGATCTAACCTGCTATTTAAAGTGTTGCAAAAGTGGCTTAACTGGAGTCTTGTTTTAAGTCTATTTAAATTGAACCATTGCAGTCTTGTGTAGAGGCACTTAAAACAATGTATAGCTGCCATATAGAATTCCATCCTTTGAATCAAGCTAAATCAACATAAGCCAGTTGTAAATCAATTTAACTGTGTCCACATGTGGATTTGTTTCATGTTTAATGAAACTGATTTAAGGAAACAATCCCAGTGAAACCACTGCCACTTTCTTTTGCAGGCAAAGCCTATATTATGTTGATTTATTTGGAACTAGAACTCTTCTGGCATACATATTGAACAGCCAGCATAGCTCTGCAGCTGCACTGTTGAACATCAACCTGAATTCTTGGTCTTGTTATGGATTTGGCTAATAAATTTTCTTGCATGAAGCCATGTTTCTCCCTCAGTGAGATTTGACCCATGCATTTGTCTTCCCAGATGGGTTGGGATTTTTTTTTTTTTTTAGAGTAATCTGATTAATTTGATCCAGAAAGGATTTCACTGTATGTTTTTGTCCTGCCGGAAGTAGCATAGGCTTCTCATATCAGCAGTTATGTTCTTAACTAATAGTCTAGCTTTTCAGTTCGATTTATGAACACACAAACAAGGAAAATTTTAAATTCCATCAGAAGAAATGGCCATGTATTGTCTAGCCAGGATGTTCTGGTAGGGTTTCCATCGTATCTAGGAAATCGATGCTTCCATGAATTTATGGCTTTAAATGACAGTGGTCTTCAGATTGGTCCTGATTAAACAACAACATTAGTTCTCAGATTCTAGGTCCAACCATTTGTACTTCCAGAAACTGTGTAAAGATTAATTCATCCTTGTGCATATACTTATCCTTTACTGAACTGAGTTTTGTTTTCCTATCCAGAATTCATATGTTTCTTACGTATGCGATTCATTTTGGTGAACACCTTCAAAAGGTAGCAAGAAAGGAAAAGTTCAGACTTGCATCTCCCCAATTGCTAATGTCTTGTCTGAAAATCACAAACTTACATCCATGACAGACATATATAAAAACACTCAATGGGTACCTACGATTTTGTCTAG
>VZSZ01008802.1:228068-254451 GCA_013398815.1 Ibidorhyncha struthersii
GCCACTTATTCTAATAAAAGTTATTACCGCTCCCAGCAGACTTTACCTGGCTGGTAGCCATAGACAATTACAGCTACAGTAACACTGCTGCTAGTGTGCTCATTGGTGTCATGCATCCTGCACACCAGTCAGAAATTCAGTAGGAGCATGGGGATGCTAAGCTAAAGAAAAAATAGTCGTGGTGTGGCCTTTCGTACCCATTTGCTCTGGAGTAATTTATATATCTAATAGCAGTTATTTTTATACATACTCATTATTTCCTAACTGTACTGCGGGGCAATACTAGATTTCTTATTTCACAGTGTCAGATCCTAATGAATCTTTCTGGTAGTATACAATATATTATTTGTCTGCAGTGGTTTCTTCTTCATTTTCCCAACTTGTAGTTTTCTGTAAGCACTCTAAACAGAGCTTCAGTAAAAACACAGATCTGGAAAGGAGAAAACAGAGGCAGAGTACAAGCCAGACCCTCAGCTCATGCTAGAGATATACCAAGTGCAAATCTGTCTGCCAGCCCGTGCCCTCTCAGGGCTGTCATTCCCAGCATAGTGTGAACATACCATTCTCAGTATAACACTAACACAAGCATGCAAATGCTTTGAGATTTTTAAGGGGGAAAATTTGGAAAACAGTCTTGGATTTGCTGTGAATACTTTCTTAAAACCTGCTTTGGTACAGCTAATTTCAGTAAAATATCCAAATAAAAATACTGAAGGAATGTGACCAAGAGAATAATTATCATAGAATCATGGAATCATAGAATGGTTAGAGTTGGAAGGGACCTTGAAGATCATCTAGTTCCACGTCCCCTGCCATGGGCAGAGACACTTTCCACTAGACCAGGTTGCTCAAAGCTCCATCCAGCGTGGCCTCCAACACTTACAAGGATGGGGCACCATAACTTCTCTGGGCAACCTGTTCCAGTGTCAAAGATAGACTTACTGACTCAGCATGTTTCATTACCAAATATGGAAGTTTTCAACCCAATTCCTTGTTTGTTGCCATCAATATTGAGATTCAGACCACTATAGTCTCTGGACACAAACCCTCCTTATCTTGAGCTGTTGCTACCTGTCTCTGATCTGGACTTAACTTTCCCCATCCCTTGTTCCTTGTCCTCCTCTCCTTATCCCAAACTTACTGCCCAGCTCCCGCTACCACCTCTTCCTTCAGTCTCGTGACAAATGAAGTCTCTAAAAATGGTTTAATTCTCAAACGTCTGGTCTGTGAGGCAATGGTAAGTGGTCTCGGAAATAATTTCCTTTTTAGATACAGTATGTTTTCAATTCAGATAGTGACCCACAAGGAATTCAGGTGGTTGAGAGGCTTTACTGAGCGGAGGACTTAGGAACTCCTGCTCTAAAATACATTTCCATGGTTAATTTGACAATCAACTTTTTCTTGCCACATATGTGACTTTTAAGTATGTAGAAAGATTTTTTCAATCTCAGATTTATAATCTGTTGGGTTGGCAAAATCTTCTATGAATTCCTTAACTGTGCACTTTGGCATGACTTCATCTTTCATCCAAACCATCAAGTCTATTTCGGTTCCTCTAACCCGTCTATTTTTATATGAGGACTTTGTGTGTTACATTCTGCACTGTGCTGGCCATCACACTCTCAATCTTCCCTTCATTCAGTCATGCAGTTTCCAGAGCATTGTCTTCCCAAAAACTTCTCTCTGCCGTGACCCTGTTTGCAAGCTAACAGCTTCTCTTCTCAGTTCTTACTTACTCCAGTGCTATTGTCTTTAGTCTATACTTGGCACTTATCCCACTGCTTCCAGGCACATACGTCTTCTCCTTGCCTTTTTCTTTTGCTTTTCCAATTATTCTTTCTCTTGTTACTGTCAAATACAGCTCCCTCCTTGTATAGGTTCTCCTGCAGAATCAGAGCCGTGCTTCCCTCTCTGTTCCAGCACCAGCCTATGCTGTGCTGCTTGTTTATGCAGCTACTCACTGTTCACCATCACATTCAGCAGAAGTAAAGTATCTCCCGGCGACAGCAGTGTAAAAGCATACACTAATTTTTTAAAATGACAAAAAAAGGTTTATCATATTCTCTTTAGAGAACTTGTATTCTAGCCTGTTTGGATAGGCCTTTTTAATTATATTTTTCTACAAAATCAGAAAAACAAATAAAAGTACCATTTTTTTCTTTTTCTTTGCATGTTCCCAAATGCTGCATGCTTCTCAGGACTGCAGCTAGAACTGTGCAATTAGGCAATTTTAAAGTTTGTCAAAGCTGCAGACAATACAAGGCCAGACAATACAGCATAGACATAACACATTAGAGTGAATGTTACAGTTACAAAATAAGAGGAGATGTGCATAATAGGGAAAGGAGTGAATCAAGGGCCAGGGCGGAGATGGAAGGCTGAAATTCCTTCGGCAGTCTCAGCGGTTCTTAAACAATTGCATCTAGCTGCATGCTCCAAGTGTTTTTGAATTTATCTCATTGCTCTCTAGGGTGGAAAGCTGCTCTTCCTGTGCTGTTCCTTCAGAGCAGCCAAACACCCTCTCTTCTATTCTGGGCGCAGGCTTATTTCTCTGTTTTCTGTAAATTCGTATGCTCAATGAAGGCATGATCTCTGCAGCCATTAAAACCCGAAGTCATTGTGGCCTGGTGTAATACATTTCAGCAAATAAACATAGTGAAAGTGATTTTTCAGCAGAAGTTTATCTACTAAAGACCACTTTAATTCTTGGGTCTCTCTCTCTTCCTTCAGCTGCCTGACCGATGGACAGTCCCAGGCAACAACTTACCAGTGCCCTATTTTCTTTATTATGGCACTCTCAGGCATTAGAGAAAAAGGCCTTTGCGAGCTTAAACTCCATCATGTGTCTGATAAAGTTGATATTTATATTTTTGTATGAAGCTGTCTGCAAGCCATAAAAAAGTCTCTTATTGCAACATATGCTCTGCCACTGGGACCCTTTCAGGGTGTGACCTGCTTTCATAAAGAGCTGCAGGGTGGTGCAGTTGTTCATTAGCACAGTGTTGTAGGGTATTCTGGGACCTGTGACAGTCCAGGAGTATCTGATCTAGTTTCTTAATTTTAATTATCGCTACAGTAGTAAAGGCAGCAATTCAGAACACCATTTAGCATTGGAAAAGGGAGAACACATTTGTCACTTTGCCTATAATAATATGGATTTCTTCTAACAACAGGCAGGGTGCTAACCACAGTGGCACAGGAGACCTTTGCAAATGCTATTAATCTCTATTTAATAAGTTAGGAGTATATGCAGAGAGGCAACATAAAATACAGAGATATTTATGTAGAACATTCATTTTTGTACTTAAAAATCTTTCTGAAGCATCTCAGGGACAGATTACATTCCCTGTTCACCTCACTGGGGGAACTCAGGGTTTAAATAAGGCTTCTCTAGCTAGTTAAAATTTCTTGGCAGTTTATTACCTTGGTCCTTAATTGCATTCATTTCCCTATGGAGATTCCTTTGAGAAAGACTCTCCATTACATGGCTGCTGGGAGATTTCCAACAGTTTGCATTTTTCCCAGTTAATTTCAGACTCAAATATTGATTCATTTTGGGAAAGAAGTGATTAATAGGACTGAATTTCTGGTTTGGAGAGTTGGATATATGTACCATGGGATATTAATCAGTATATACTATTAATTTATGCCCCGTTGGATGACTCTGTAATGCCTGCTGTCTAGCTGAACTCTCAAAAGTTTTTGCTTCAGAAGCAAATCGAAAGGAATAATATGATGATGGCTTAATGCCTCTGAAGATAATGAATGTGTCAGAGACTCTTTAGTTCATGATGTGAGAAGCTGGTGAGAATACAAGGTCTGAATGCTGGAATTAAACACAGGCTGAAACCCAAATGTTTGTAGACGGTGGAAGACAAACCTCCTTTTCTCCATGTAAACCTAAAATACCACATTATGATCACCAGATTGCATGCAATGGTGTAAATAAGTTGTCAATGGCTGTCAAAGTTTTTAACAAATCCAACTTGATTTGGATGCAAAATGGAGCCCCAAAGCATTTTCAGGCTCATTGCTAGGACTTCATCTTGTCTGTATGTTTTTAACCAGTCTTCTGAGAGCACTGTTGAAAAGAGACAGCAGTTTGAATTTAAAACATAGCATGGCATCCCTGCTTTAGTCAGGGAGCATAACAATATTAGGGCTTTCCTCAATGTCACTCTCCGAAAAAAACTCTTAAACTGCCCAAGTATCTTTTAAGAAAAAAAAATTTAAGGAATGGTGTGTGGATCCCTGTGACAGTGTCATCCAGGCTTTCCCTGCTTTCCGATTCTTAACATACTGCCCTCTCACATGATGATGAAAGCTTCTGTGCTGCGCTGCTGTAGCTCCTGGCAATTTTTGAATAAGTAGCCCCACCAGTGTGCTCATGCCCAGCAGGTCCTTGTGTTCTGAGAATTGAAAAGGTTCTTTCATTTCATAAGAAATCTTTGGACAATGTTAATAATTCACCATTTTTTATTATAGAGGGCTACTATTCTACCCAAAAGGGCTGTTTAATCAGACCTTTCAACCTTAATCAGCTGAGAAATGTCTGCTTTTTTCAACAAATTCCCAGAAATAATGCCTGCACATAAAGGAGGAATTCAGCCTGACATGAATGTACTTTTTGGAAATCATATAGCTGTTAGCCAGAGCTTGCTACGTATCTGGAAATAGTCTGCAATGTCAGATCACAGTCATTTGTACTACTTTTGTCAAGGTCTCTTAAAATTGCTCCATAATGCTAATTTAACTTTTCAGTAGGGCATATCTGGTAGTCTGTATGTTACAGGTTGAAGGGGAGTTGCTTCTTTAGTATAAAACAACTAGCAAGTTTATTTTCCTCCATAAAAAATTTGAAATGTGTATCTAACAGAAGTGTATAATCCCCAGAGTGTCTGTTCCTTGGATGTGTTTCCATTCAGAGCATTACAGATGCTCCATCAGAGAAAACAGTTGTAGCGATAAGGAGGCAGCTAAAAAATTAACAAGCCCTTGCAAAGCAGAAAGAAATCTGCACAAGTACAGAACACAGGTAATGGCAAAAATATAAATAATCTCTATCTATTGGATATATGAACTTCCAAGTGTTACTTACCTGTACATCTTTGAAATGTAACTCCAGCACCATTGCAATTTTGGCTGGTTTATGAGTTTGGGGCCAGATGTGTGCATAAAGGGAAAATATAAAAAATATTAAACAAAAAAAAAAAGAAAAAGAAAAAAGCTGGAAGGGTTTTTACATAATATACATATAGATCAGCAAAGATCCATTAGTTCCGTTTTCACCTTGATGTCAGGGCCCTGAGGGCACCACCAAGCTCTGCAACCTCTTCTCCCACCCTGGGGTTTTGGCTGATGTGACACAGGCAGGTGACGTTGGGTCAGGCTGCTGGAAAAGAGCTGTGAGAAGCCTTGCTGGGGGCTTCCCGCTCTAGCTTGGGAGCCAAATTTAGCTCAAGCCTCAGCTTTGGTCCATGTTTGAGCCTTACTGCAGGAAAGCCTTGCCTGGCCACGCACCTCACTGATCCTGACTTTGCATCACTGGACTTCCTGACTTGGTGCCACGGAGCTGCCGTGTCATTGCGGATGTGACTGGAAATCGTGGGACTCTTGGCTGACCCTGGTTAACATTAGCAGATGCTCTTAGCTCCCCTTGCACTGGTACCATGGTTCTGACACCTTGGTGGTGAGGACACTGCCCCAGCTTGTCTCGCAGTTACCCTCAGCTCCCTCCTGCTCCTTGACATTTGGTAATATCTCTTCATTCATCTGCTAAATATCACATTGCAATGGAAAAGCAGCATTTATCATCTCAAGCAAGCGATACGAACTAAAGCGTATTTGAGATGGAGGGAGGAGTGGGACATGGTGAGAAGATATGACATCCTGGTCAGGAGTTTTTCCAACATTCAGCACCTTCCCCAGTCATTTGGTCTTTCTCTCATGGCAGGGTAGCAAACACTTTGTAGGGACCTGGAAAATAGAGACTTAGGAAAATCAGTGGTTTTTAACTCATGACAAAACATTCCTTCCTGTTATTGCTTCCTCATAATATGTTTGCCAAACACAGCACGTAAGTACTTGTAACAGAGACTTGGGCTTGAACTAAGGTATTAGATACTGTGGGAACTGTATCTTGTCACAGTGAGACTTGACGTGCAAAGGTTTTTTCCTTTCCCATATCAAAGATTATTTCCTTTCCCATATCCCCTTCCTATCCCAGATAGAAATGACTGAAGAAAAATAAGCTTATTGTCACAAATCATAAACTTTTGTATTAAGGCTCCTGTTAGTACATTTCATGTGCCACATTGTTATACGCAAGGTCCAAGCATTTCCTTTCAGCCCCCCCATCAGTGCATCGTTCACATTATTCACACATCACACGGTGCCATGTTGCAAAAGCTTTTTTTTTCCTGTGCATCCAACACGTGGAGTCACAAGCCTCTGTGGGCTCCGAGAAACCAGACAGGATGGCACAGAGGGAGTTTCTGCAGGCGCTCCTTTTCAAAAACAAAGTTAGAGGTTTCCTGCAGGGAAACCATGTCTTTGGTGTACTTTGGTGGTGAGATAACATCTCATCTATCTGCAAACAAATTATCTGTATTGATCTGTCCAGTTAGGTGTGCCTGCCAACATGTCATTAACTCCCTGCTGCAGCTAGAGGAACCGAAGACACCTCGTGTAACCAATAACACGATTTAAATGCATCCTTTGTACCAATATTTCATTCCCCTAACAAACAACTCAATACTCCTTTTACTCTCTTCCTGGACGATTTCACATTCAACCATGTAGTAAACTTGCTATTCCAGGGGATAATAAAGCATGCATTTGGAGCAGAAAAGATTACTAGATGTGTTAGTCACAGCCACAAGTTAAGTTTTAATATACAAATAGAGTAGGCAATTGGAACAACTAGAAGGAACTTGGTGTGCAACAACAACAACAAAATTAGTAGAAATATTGAAACTTTTTTTCTGGTTTCTGCAAGGGATGCACTTTGTAACCAACTTTGAGTTAAAGCTGGGCTGAAAAGTTCATGGGGAGACATGATTTCCCCTGCTTAACATATTTCCTTGAAAAGTCTGATCTCTCTTCTTGCTTGTCTTTTGCCCAAATCTTTAAAAATAATTGTCTTAATACTGTCTTAATACACTGTGTTCCCTAACATAGTTTCTTTTTTTATCACAGGCTAACTGCATTCTTTTTTTTTTTTTAAGGGGAATTTGAAAAATTTTCCAATCAGTTCCTGAGTTTTAGCATTCAATGTTGGTTTAGAAGACAGTAACCTATCAAAATTAATTTTATTTTTATCCAGCAGTGTCAAAACCTCTCCAAGGAGGGGGAGGGGTGCAGGCATAGTTTTGGAGGCTGCTTTTCTCTGTCCTCTCAGAAACTCTTGCAATTGCAGAATGACCACTTTTGAAGTTCTCCCATATGCCCAATTTAACATATCTCTGCGTGTTTGGTTTTTTTTTTCATCTAGCTACAAAGCTCTTGCACTTGATCCATGTCAGTATTCTCCCTTTGATGTCATTCTTCCATAGTACTGGTGTTTACAAGGCCTTCTGTGTTTTACCTGCTTCTTCTAGATGGGCAATCGTGTCCTCTTGAGCCTGGAAAGAGAGAAAAAGGAGGTACTGTTCCCCAAGCCTTTCAGTCGCTTGAGAGCTTGCAGGGAATAGTTACTTACTCACCCTTCGGAGGTTTCAAAGGAGGGAAGGACCATCAAGGATTCTGAGCGCTGAGTGCAAAAGGATGCGGTACAGAAAACAACACAAAATCAGAACAGACAAAGGGAAGTCTTAAAACAAGATGCAGTTCAGCAGTGAAATTCCTTGCCCCAGGAAATTGTGGGTGATGAGAGTTTACACAGCTTAAAGAGGACATTTGACAGGTTAATATAAGAGAAATACAATTGAAGGTTGTTAACTACAAAGGATGCCCCTGAGCCGCAGACTGTTAGAAATGTTACACCATTTTTGTTCCAATAGAATCATAGAATGGTTTAGGTTGGAAGGGACCTTGAAGATCATCTAGTTACAACCCCCCTGCCCTGGGCAGGGACACCTCCCAGTAGACCAGGTTGCTCAAAGCCCCATCCAACCTGGCCTTAAACACCCTCACGGATGGAGCTTCCACAGCTTCTTTGGGCAACCTGTTCCAGTGCTTCACTACCCCTCAAAGTGAAAAATTTCTTCCTAATATCTAATCTAAACCTACCTTCTTCCAGTTTGAAGCCATCCCCCCTCGTCCTATCACTACATGCCCTTGTAGAAAGTCCTTCCCCCAGTACTTGTGCTCCCCCATAGACAGGTATTTCTGGGTATTGTTGGAGACTGGGTACTGCTAGAAATGCTCCTTTGGTTTGACCCAGGACAGGGGTGGTCCTGGTTCCTGAACAAGTAACCATCCTAACCAGAGTGGGAGGGTGGGGTGTTTGGTTTTGACTTCGGTTCTTTTCTGGGATGGAAGGTCAAAGGCTAAAATGGGACGTAAAGAATGAGGAATAGAAGTTCTTCTGTAAGATGTTGGAGTTTTTTTCTTATCAGAACTTCAAATACTAAATGTGCTTGGTTTCTTTTAACTCAGCATGTTTTCCGATTTCATCTTGCCTTTTTTCCCTTTCTAATCTGAACTTATCTAACTATCTAGAGAGTCCTGAATTCTTTTAAACTAACTTCAAGTACCTAGCTAAGAATCTATATGTGGATCAAGGTCACTGCAGGGTCCCTTTGCAGTCACTGAAGGATGCTAGGCACCTCCAGTGGGTGATTCATACCATAGGTGGGCTGCATCTCCCTCAGGAAGCATGAATTAACTATGTAGGAAGCCTGACATGACCTTGTTTCTAATTTTAAGCGCTTCAGCTAAGTGTCTAACTTTTCAAGGCCTCAAGCTAGGTAGGAATAGAACTTACTATCCTCGTACCTTATATACTTTTAGAGATTTATTATGTGTATATGTCGTGAAAAGTCATCAGCTCTTTCAAACTTGGATTTGCTTCTGTGGATTACCACAGAAACCATGTCACAGCTGTCATGACATGAATATAAAATCAAAATTTACAATAAACAAAAATAAAAGACAGATGCTTGGTGTCTTCCATTTCCAGTTTTCATATACAAAGAACATTATCAGGATAAAACAGAACAAGTTTAATAGGCAGAATAGAACATACATAATACTGCTTAAAATCAACATTTTTGCACCATACAGCCAACAACACAGGTCCTGCTATAATATGTGATTAATCATTCTTTATTTTCTAAGTACAGGAAGAAAGACCCATAAGGATTTTATTTGCCATACTATTGTTATATCTGTTTCTATTGGAATTCTTTTCTGATTTAGTAATAGAGCTAATTTTGTACACAATAAAATGTTGTCATGATAACTTAATTTTGCATTTTCCTAGGAAAGAAAAAGAAGATGCATAAATGAGGTTTCCTGTAAGCAGTCTAATGGAATGTGATCCTTAAAAACGAGCACTTAACAATTCTTACTTGTAATACACACAGAGTAACGATGCAGTTACTGTAGCTTTCCTTTTAGAAACATGGAAGAATTTACAATATTACTTCTACCACAAGCAGCAGAACTCTAGAAACCATTATTGCGAATTTTACTTTTCTTCTCAAGAATTTCATTAGATGAGCAAGAGCGGTTTTGAGTTCTCGGTTTTGGCAATATCCACACAAAGAGTATGAGAGTTAAATGCTGTTTCTCAAGATTTTACCAACTCAGTTTTCATTTTATGAAGGGATGATTCATATATACTCTGTGCAGTGTTTTCATAGGCAGTTTATCCAAAAGGGATTTTTCTCAGTAATGCTTTTATGTTTCTTTTGTCTGGAATGTTCAAAGTATTCTCATTTCGCAGATAAGACGACTCCTGTTCAAGTATCCTCAGATTTATACATTGAGGCTCACCTCTGTTTCTTCATTGATATTGGCCATTTCTCTTGAGATTGTCACAAAGCACCAACGGGCACAGGTCTTCATATAAATACACACTGTATTTATATGAAGGTCACACTGTAGCAATGATCTGGGAAGACCATGTTAGGGTCCACTCCAGTCCCTCCAAAATAAACTGTTTTAATATGTAGTGGTGACTTTTCATCCCAGAAGTAACCTGTCACAAAATGGGGCACAGCACCTGTTTAACAGTGGACCCCAACACAAGATCAGTAGATCTCAGCCTTGACTGTTAACTGTATAAGTTGATATATATCCATGCAGTAGCATAAAGAGATACCTGAACAGGATAGCCATCTCTGTGCTACAAGGAATGTAGTTTCCTTAGCCTCATACTTCACTTGGGCACTTTACGTGTTCATTTGGAGACAGCTGAGGCACGTCTACACAGTGTTGTGTGTTACAGCTCCAACCTGTCAACAGAAAAATCCCCTCCTAGAAAGCCAGAAAAAATAAGAGCAGTTCTGATTGCCCCAGAACTGTCTGTGGACCTTCCTTCCCAGCAGTCAGTTCTCAGTCACGTACCGAGCATAGAGCTGGGACAGAAAGAGTGAACAGTCTTTTTATGATTAAATCACAAAGGGAGCTTAGGGAGCAAGAAATGTGTGGCCAGCTGTGAGTATGGCCAAGATGATGATATCCTGAACAATAATCGGAAGTGGCTGGAACCATGGTGTTCTGTCTCATGCTGAAGACAGCAGTTCTGTCATTTTCCAGCTTTCCCACTGTTTCTCAGCAAGCTGGTATTCTCCAAAGATCTTCTATTCCAGCGCCGACTCGGCTTTACCCAGTTTTAGTTGGAAGGCCTGACGGCAGCTCAGCCATGGCCCTGGAGTAATGCCAGTTCCTTTTCGCATGTCTTGGAATTGTGTGTGAACACCAAGAGAAACACATGTTCTTGTACAGCTCCCAGAAGGAAGACTCACCAGCAAAGACTAATCACAAATTACAAAAACAGAGCTGCAAAAGACCTCAGGATGTCATTTAGTTTATCACTTTGCCCAAGGAAGAATCAACTGTATCTACCTCATTCAAAACAAATGGTCATACAACCTGTTGGGAAACACATCCAGTAATAGTTTCAAGCATAAGCCTGCCTTCCTATATTCCAGAAAGTTTCTTCGAGATCTCTTACTATTGCAAATACAGGTTGAAACCCGGTGGTTATTGCAGTATGGTGAATCGAGCCCCATTGAGCTACTGGCTCTTTAAGCATTTTCCTTAAAATGCTTTTTCTATAATGGCAGACAATGTGCATTCGGGTCAGTGAGATGAAAAAGGCAATTTTATTGTTCAACTTTTATGTCTGAGAATGATCAAAATCATGGGTTTTAACAGAAGCTGAACAGGACATTGAAAACTCTTTGAGACCCTGGTTATTCTGAAGCTCCTACCTCACCCACTTTCTTCTCTTCTTTAGAAACCTAAATTGCTCAGCTGTAATCACATAAAGAAATTTCCCATGGGAAAGTAACGAGTCTTTGCTAGAGTAATGGAAAGCAAACGGTTTTTCCTGTCCATTTGTCTAAGATGCTACTGCTCTTTTAATACTCAACAAGTAAGAAACTTTCCACAAAACTTTTAAAACAATTGGAAACAAAGTTGATCTGTAGTGTCAAACATTAATTAAATGGACCAGTGTCCTGCTTCATTCGGCAAAAAGGTTCTTGCTGTAATGAAATGTGTCTCTTGCTGCAGATCTTGTTTTTCTAGTGAAGTACAGTTGTTGCATAAGTAAGTTATTGCATAAAGTGCGAGATGCTACTGAACAGAACAGTATCTGCTTTCTTGAAACAGCTTTTCAACACACTCTCTCTGTGCGACCCTATATGGGATATGGCTCAGCTCGTTATCATTAACTAATGATAATAGACAAACAGAATAAAAGTTAGTTTGCTTAAGAAAGAGCTAAACATGTTCTAATTTAAATTTATTTATACATAATCTGTGCTGCCAGCAACAATAGCAGATTGGGGGGGAGGGGGGGGCAGTCCTTGGAATCAGAATCCAAAGATCATTATGTTACCAGATTGTTTTCTCATAATTAAGATGAAAGGTAAGAATTTAGCTAAATCTCCTTTCCTTCAGTTTTTCCGCATGACCTTCTCTTATTTTTCCTTTTCTCATAAATAGCTGGATTACTTATTTTACAAATATTACAAATAAATATTTTTAAAGACAGCTATATCCATTGCATTTTCATTCCAGTTAGAAGAAATATAGCTTTCCTTCTTCTTGTATTTCTGTGTAATTTCTCTTTTTTAAAAATAAATTTTTCTCCCTTTGTGCCTTTCTTCCTGGAAATTTTATTGCAAATCAATACTTGAAATCTCCCAAAGAGCAGACCATTCCAAATAGGAAAAAAGAAGAACTTGTTATGGTGTATGTCTTCCAAAGAGAATCCTTTTTATGGGAATATAAACCCAGAACCTTTCATCAGTGTATTAAAACTCAGATCCTTATATGCCTCTCAGCCTGTCATTATTTACAAAAATAATGAAGCCTTACCTATGTCATGGCTATACACTCCTGATTTCATTTGCAATCATATGCACTTCAGGTACTGGAGCTACCAGCAGTGCTTAAACTATGAGGTTTTTGAGAAAAGTGCTGTTTTATTTGGTCTGTGATTGTACAATGCCTAGGACAGCCCGATTTGGATCTGTTGCTCAGACTCAAAAGACAATATACCGATACACATAGCAAATTACAATGAGAAAACCACTCAGTTCACTTGAGACTGAAAACTCTCACCCAGTTCTGCACTAGCGTCTGAGCAGTTAGTGGCATGCTCATGGAGACAGAGGGGATCCTTGGCCTAGCAGCTTTGCCACATTTGGAGCTCGGCAAAAGATGACCTCATAAGTGTGGTTTGTCTTTTCTTCCCAGGAAGGATTGTCATCCAGTAAGGCACCACAGAGGGGGAGAGGTTGGTTCAGTTTCTGATCTCAGCTTCCACAGATTTCTTGCAAAACTTGAGAGAAATCATTCACTCTGCCTTTGTCCCAGCACTAAACTTCTAAAAAGCAGATTTTGGTGTTTTCTTTTTCTACTGTTTTTTAAGCACTCGTATTATGAGTGATTCTACAGGGGGAGATTAGCTTTGTTTGCCCAGAGTCTAGCCCGATGGGAGTCCAATGTCAGTGGGGATGTTAGGCTGTACTGCAGTAGAAATTACGGAAACATTTGTGATTATTCATCAATCAATCTGTTACAAAATTCAAGGTTAGATATACACTCGTGCTTTACAAATAGAGGAAAGTGAGACATATTTCTAACCAAATAATCATCTTAGAAAATTATGACATATAGTATCTAAAGTGAAGTGACTCAGACTCACAAATTTTACTAATTATTTATTTACCAAAAATGTATTTGTTCAACAGTCACAATTATTCACTGATTTGGCTGATACTTTAAAAATGGAAAAAATATTGGAAATATAAATATGCTGCAATTCATTGTTTTCAAACAAGAGTTTTTGGGTTTTGCCTTCAAAATTTTTTCAAAGCTGCCAATGTTTAATTTTAAAAAAGGATTAAAGAATGAAAGATAGTACTTCTGTTCTGGTCAGCCAAAATATTTAGTAATTCTGAATTATTTCTTTTACAATCTGTGTTACTGAAAAAAAAAATAAAAAGAAAAATGTTTAGTTTAGCCCAGTAAAAATGTAAGGTAGCAGACACTCAGCTGGTCTGGCTTAAAACGGGCAATTAGCAGTGAAGTTGGCGTATGCCGTTGGTTGGACTATCTAAGCTGGCTGTATGTTCTTGGATTTTTTAAAAGCCAAACTATTAAGAAACTGCCTGTACAGATTTCCAGAGCTTTATTGCCATGAATATAAGAGCAAATGTCAAGAACAGAGTCAATTTTCTCAAATGAACAACAGCGTCTCAAAATGTTTAAGGAGCTGTGCTATTGTCCACATTTACAGTTCAGTGGGTTTTTTCAACATTTTTTAATATCAAGGATGAACTGGATTCTCATTTAATATAGCATCATATTCCTTATGTAGGATAACGTGGTAATAACATGGTATTGCAGTTTATTTTCATAGTCCTGTAGGATTTAGTATTTCTCTTTGTGAGTCACTAATTATTTGACAAAGCCTAAGTGTATCAAGTAATACTGCCGTTCAATCAGAATTGAAAGGCTCGGTTCACTTTGACCAAGTAACAAGCTCCTTCTATTGCCAAACATAGCCCCATACATTTTAATGGTCTCATATTGATTGCAAGGGCAGAAGACATTACTGCTAGTCAGCAGAAATTACAGAAATGTTATGTAGGAGAAGACAGCATGGCCAGAGAGAGGATTCTCCCAATACATCTTTTTGGTGTCTTATTTCCTGGGCAAGCACAACGGCTTCCTTGGGTATGTCTTAAAGTAATGTCCTCCTCTGTGCTCTGAGAATGATGCACCAGAGATACTCTCTCAGTATAAATCATCCAGTTTCTGCCAGACCTGAGGTACTGTGCACATACATCTTACATAAATGAAAGTAAATTAAGTCAATCCTATTATTGTCTCTCTGTAAGTGAAAGGTATGTTCGATTCATTCAGACCGAAGCATCACCAGCCTAGTCTAACAACTTCTTTCTTCTGTCTAACTGGTCTGACATAGAAGAAAGAAGATGGAAAGCTGTTTTAAATACTGCATGCTTACCTTGTGGTCTCACCAAAATCCACATCTCACCCTTCTTTTTTCATTTACTGCCATTGAGGTTTATGTTTGCCTGCCAATGCACAAATCATTTCTTCTTCCAGACTGTAATAAGCTGACGTTTTGGCAAAGCAAATTTTTTCATATGAAGGAAGGAGTTGGATACCTTAGCAGCTTTTTGTCATAGATAGCCAAGGTGAGCTACAAAGTTGAATTTATCATGAAGAATGTGTATATTCTTCACAGGAGGAAAGGCCCAACACCAGCCATGGCTGTTTCTTGAATTCACATCTCAGTTTTCATTGTGATACAAATTTAAGCTACTGCAGGAGTAAAAAGAATGAAATCAGCAACTAGATTTGCCTGTAGATGAAGTACATGGTGTAAGTTCCTCCTAGAGATAAACCACCAGATTCACTAAACTATGAGTACGACTTATCAAAATAATGATTTTGTGTAGCCTGTACCCTGCTGATTCCACATTAGTAATTGTATCTTTCCAAACCTAAATAGTATTTCAATTGATGCTGCTCTGAAACAGCTTTATATATGTATCTGCCATAAAAAAAAAAGAAAGAAATTAACCTTAAAAATACATTTCTTAATAAACGATAGAAGCTTCTTTCTGTCTGGTATTGTTGAAAATGTAGTCACGAGACTTATCTCGAAGAAAAAATAAGGACATCATTTAAGGAAGACAGAGAGGGGAAAAATCCCATTAATGACACAATTTAATACAGCAACCTCAAAATTAAAACATCTATCATCATTTAGACTGCAAATAACACTGAAAAATATTGATTTCAGTTTATGAATGCAGTAAGACCGTAGGGGAATGGGGCGTCCTACTGCTAAAATAACACTTGTCAGGAAATGGAAGACATTTGGAATTTTGTTTGGCTTCATGAACCATGCACTGTCATGCCATATTCCCTAAATGCGGACAGAGTTAATTATCAATGTGGTACGTGCTACATGCATCGACTTTGTTGACAGTAGCATATTCTGTTCACTTGAATCTCTAGCTCTCATTTTGTGCATCACTGTGAACAATTTCAAAGAACATTTAACATAACTTACTATTTAGTATTCTGCTGTTTTACACTGTGGTGCAACGCTATTTAATACATAGGGCAGCCTATCATGCAATGTAAAATGTTGTGCAATTTGAAAGGCAGTACACGTGACCTGAGTTAACAGCAACACGAACATCGCTGTAGAACACAAGCCTGGTGCTTGTCCTGTCTGTAGCCAGTGTGGGATAGCTGTGAACAGGTGGAAACCTCCTTTCCATCACTGCAAATGACCCATGAAAAGCATCGGTGACCTGATATCTTAGGACCAGCATTTCTTATCTTCTTCCAATTCAGCTGAGGCCAATGAGAAACGCTGGAGCCCAGAATTTCTGAAAATCAGACTCTTCAAGCCCTATATCCTGCACCTGTTAAACCGGTATTCTCATGGATTTCAGTGGAAGAACACAGTCCTTTGGATTTGAAATTATGAAGTCCTTTCTCAAGGCACTGGCTAAGAGCAATGGATCTATGCTGTGTTATATCACTTGGATGCATCGATCTAGGCACATAAAGACCAAAAATCTGGATCTTAAGCAATTGTTTACAGCTTGTCAAGCATAAAGTACCTGAATCGACAACGTTCTACTAAAAAAGGTGGAACCTCTTTGTCAAAGGAGCATAGGGGAAATGTAGAGATGGAGAGAAATCAAGGGGCCATCTTCTAATCTTATATATGCTGATGTATGTCATGAGTAACTTTGCTGAAACCAGAGAGACAAACTGATAGTAAGAAAGGGTGAAGGAGGGTCACAGAGCGGAGAAGGCTAGCTAGCTAGTTTGGGATCTTTGCACACCCTCAGTTTAATGGTATACTTCTGTATGAAATTGGCCTATGACTTAGATGTCTTCACGTGGTTTTGCTGCCGGGTCACGTCACAGGAAATGCTACCATAATTACCAGCCTTACAAAAGTGAGAAAGGTCCTAAGTTTATGCATCTACAACTGACTTCCACCAAAGATAAGCCAGGCCCTATGAACAGACACAAATCACTAGTCTTTTGCTGTATTACCTTAACAACTGTTCCTGCTGTGAAAGTCTGATAAGGCTTCCAAAAGAAATAATATCTACTGAGCAGCAAATACAACTTATTTTGAAATGCTGGTCAGAAAGCTGAGCAGAAAGCTAAAGCTGTTAGTTCTTATTTCTGTATCGTGGTGTTTCATTAACACCAGGGGACCCTTTGGGGTTTTTTTGCACTGGCACAGCCACACAGACTTCTGCAACTTCAGCTCAAGGGAGTGAAAATCCAATATGGCCTTTGTTCCTTTTCAGAAAAGGTTAACCGTGTCCCCACTAATGGGAAAATGCTTCACATTCTGCCTGGAAGAAGGCTTAGTAGAGGTGTTTGTCCCATGGGGGACTTACCCATTTTGCCTTTATCAACAGCCGATGTGAGTTTGTTCTCCTGCGTGTTAGGGAGGTAGCTTTTTTAATTCCCCTTGTACTGTTTCCATGAGCAGCTAGCATACTGGAGAAAATATATTGGATTCCGTGGTTCGGGGATTTGGATGGCACCATCACGGTGTTTGTAGACACGTGTTGACATATTATATATTTTTCGTTCAGACACTCTTTCTTGTTCCTTTTGGAGTACAAGGGACCACAGCAAGCTACACATTTTGAGTTAGGTAAGCTGGGGAAAGGGGGCTGGAAAAATAGAAGAGGATGCAATTTCATTATAGGATCTTCTTCTTCAATTCATTTAATCATTTAAATTGCATGGGTGTCAGACAAGGTGGTACTGAGTGTTTAGTCAAGGAGAGTTTTCTCCGCGCATTGATGTCCTCGCACAATTCAGATGTTTCTTCCAAAACCTGTGACTGAACAGTTTTCTGAGAAGGTACATTAAATGTACTCCTCCTCCCTTCTTCCTCACTTAGAGACACAGAGCTAGTTAAAAGCCGCTTGCTAGAAGACAGACAGAAGAAACCCTCATAGTAACCGAAAACATTAGGAAGATATAGATGCATATGTACATGCAATTCCAGAGGAAGCGATTATCTTTAATAAATATTTCTTACAGTATGTGCAATTCAAATATGATATTAGTGTGTGAGTGCTAGAGAGAGATCTAAAATGAAAATGACTGGAAAGTAACTATTTTTATTGCAAACAGAAAGAAATGTACAAGGTAATCAAACAGCATACACAATGAAAAGTAAATTAGGTTTCTGAAACTCTTCCCGGTTTTAGTGACTCCGGTGTGGCATTTGCAACACGAGAAAGCAAACTTGTTTATTTTATAAATAGCAGGCCAAATCCTTACATCCACCCCATTCCCCTCATGCCACTTTAACACCATAGGTGATGATAAGTTGATTTAATAGCTGCTTTCTCAGGCAGCCTGCAAAGGGATGTCATCTGCCTTCAGCTACGTCCAGCGTAGAGGGTGAGCTAGAGGAAGGAGGAGGGTTGGTCACGGACAGAATATAATTTACTGGTTTGAGCTGGGCAAGGGGCAAAATCAGGCACAGCCAGCTGCATGTGAAAGACCATTGCCTCTGGGCTGCTCTGAAATGTCAAGGGGCGACATTGTAGGCAAAGGGGGACGGTGTAGGCAAAGGGGGACGGTGTAGGCAAAGAGAACAGAGATCAAGTCCACCTGGCGTGTTAAGACATAATTCTTTTCCCTTACGAAATATAAGATACTCTCACATTTTAATCATAATACCTGATTAAATGTGAGATAGGTTAGAAATACTGCCAGAAAGCAGGACTTTATACCTCAGTAGAGCTATATATGCAAATTGATCACCCCAGACAGATTGCCTGGGAGCCACTTTAACTAACGGCTAGCATTTCTAACTGTTCTTCAGCATTTCTGTTTTCTAAGTATTTTTGACTTTGTAACATCAAGGCATTTGGTAGTGACTCATGTAATCTGAGTTCCCCCGCCGCCTGCTTCTCCCATCATTTCCCTGGGTGATCCTGAACAAGTTACTTCATTAATTTTAATTGGATGCTGTCATGAGAAAAGGCGCGTAGGGCTGGACTGCAAGTCCGCAGTCATTCAATCCTTGTTCAGGCAAATTCCTATTAATTGTAGTGTGAATTTTCTCTGTGTCAAGACTGCAAGATTTGCCGCAACAGCATGTGCTTAAAAGGCCGCAACAGTTGGATATTGTTTCTGGTCACGTGAAGGTTTATTAGAATCTGCTATTAATACTTATCTTCGTAGTTGCCACTTGAACAAATTCAGAAAGGGCCTTCCTCAGTCTTTACTGGCTGATTCCAATCATAGCAGGCATTGTCAAGTGATTCTGTATTTCTGTTAGCAGCTCTGCCTAGTCCATTCAAACTCTGGGCAAGTCTTGGCAACGAAGGAAAAAGCACAAAATAATGTGTAATTTTTTACCTACCATTGTGCAGCCAAAATGAACAAGTAGATACAGTTTCCCAGAAAATCTTATGTTCTTGTTCCCATCTCTAACTGTGCTGTGAACAGCCCAAGAGAAGGTGGCCAGGCTGGCTTCACTTGCAGGAGAAATCCAGCCAAATGTGATTCTTCAGCAGAGGAGACCAGAGACAGTTTAAATAATTCTTAGAAGATTCTTAAGAATATCACAAATAAATGGAATATGGAAATACTAGATTAGAATGGGAGTGTGCCTGATTTACACAGATTTGTAGAGCAAATATTGTTATTATAATTAAAGCATTGACAGCTACTGATTAAACAACATCCTTTTAAATGCATACAGGAGTACTATAAAAATATAAGAAGAGTCAGAAAAAACTACAGGAACTGTGTAAAATAAAGACAAAAATTAAAACAAATATTATTATTATGTTCCACCTGGATTCTCCGCAATTCCTCTCACATCCATTTCTGGTCCTCAGGAGGCTGGGACAAGCTCTTGACATGTGGGAGGGAGGAGGATGATGTATTTTTGAACATTTACCTTCAAAACTGAGAAATAGCTCTGAAAATATTTGTGACTTCTTTTTATTTACTCATTTGTACATTTTTCTTTGCAAGTGTTTTTGCCTCAAGAGAATGTCCAGAATTCCAGTGGGCATGACCGGTTGCTGGTCCACGACCACCTCTGGCTGCCTTGAAAGGGCTTTAGTATGAGAGTCAACACAACAGGATTCAGAAACCCTGACACGTAAATGCCACCATGCATTTGGGTAAGAAGCAACCACCGTCACTGTTGCTATAATTGGCCTTAAAGATCTCCAGCCCTCTAATTCTGCACACACTTTATACAGGAGCCCTTAGATCCTTATAGTGAACTGGTTTCTGTTTCATGCCTTGCAGTTCCTTGTGTGTTCTCTGTTGAGTTGCTTCTCTTCCTCCTTTGATTCTCCCTATATTTGTACATTTCTTCCCTTTTCTTCTGTGACCCCTTCTTACCCACGTCTCTTTTGACGCTCTGAAACACCTTATCTTTCCAGCCTCTGTCGTCCACTAACCCCAAGGTAACCCTAAAACTGACTTTTCTCTCTTCCCCTGAGCCTCTCCCCTACCACATACTGCCCTGAAGTCCAGATTGCTCTCCCCATTTTTGCACAGTGAGCAGCTCGGCACAATGGGCATTACTTGGTGAGTTAGGCGAGTTACTTGGTGACTCAGTACTGACTGATATGTTTTCTGGCAAACTATAGTTTATTCTGTGAGAAGGAAAAAGAAATACTTCAGCCAAGATAAATTGAAATCTCCCCCAAAAAAACAGCATGCAAAACAGTCGTCTATTTTTATGAAAATTATGGAAATACGAGCTTAATATTGTGACATCAAATGACTAGTAATTACTATGTACAGGCACTGATATTGTTTAATGTATTTCATCCTGGAAAAAAATTTCATCAGTCATTGCTCACAGAACACTATAAATATGCAGCCATCATTTAGCAAGGGACAGCAAGACTGCAACATCTTATTAGGTTCATGTTGAACAGAAAAGGACCTTCGTTTTAGAAGTCTCACTTATAATCCCTTCCTGTAGGAAGACACACACAGCAGTATTTATCTAGCTCAGACAGAAGTGGACGAGTTGCAGCCTACGCTTCCAGAAAGAGATGGAATTTCTAATGTACTTAGGTCACCTCTACTGGATTTCTCCCTGGGTTTGGCTACCAGCCCAGCAGTCAAAATGGTTTCTTCCATTTTCTGTCAGTGATATGTGGTGTCTCAACCTAGGCGTGCCACCCCCGATTTTTTTTTTTCCCCCCTCAAACAGTGGCCCCAGAATGCACGGTTAAGGGACTGAAATACAGAGTAACCTATTTCTGCTTCTTTCACTAACAAAAAGGTGTCTGGTACAAACAAGCAAGCAGAAGAAGGAGCAGCACGAAGCAAGCAAATTTGTATTGATGTTGCACTTCAAAGTGAAGATAACATTTTCTAATACATCTGTGACCCAGATCCTCAAGGATATGTAGCTGGTTTACTCTAATGCTTAAACAATTTTAAGGATATGGACACAGATGATTTAGAAGGACACTTAAATAACTGTCCTCCAAACTGCCTGTGGATGGTGTGTCCATTTTTGCAAAGGTTGCAAAGGAGAAAATACTGACGAGAGTATAATACAGTACGTAGGAGAGAAATGAAAATGCTGTATGAGCTCATGGAAACTTATAGAAAATACCCAGACCCCGGTGAAAGCACTGGTGCAGTTTTGTACCCTGGCTCTTCACACATTTCTGTGAATGGTTTCAGTAAGTTAAGTGCAGAAGGGAGGATAAAGCCGTACAGTGAGGGAGAAGCACGCCATCACAGGGAAGGTGACCATCCCAGTTTCCACCTCAGGCAGGAGAAGAATTTTACAGTGGAGTTAAAATTTTCGTTTTTCAGTCCTTCAGTAAGAAATCCTAAACAGGAGGATGGAATACTGTTCTGGATGTAATCACTTATTAGTATACAGGCAATTTTGATAATGAGCCATGACCATTAATAGTAAAGGCGTATTTATTGTATGCAAATCCTAGCCCAAGGATGGCAATCTGAAACCTGTGAACACAGAATATCATGCAAGACAAACCTATTTACGTGATGGTTTTATAGTTCATTTTCTCTGTGTGTCTGCTCTGAACTGACAGATTCCATGAAGACTGAATATAAAGGAAAACATAAGCAACTTTGCAAAGTATGCTTCAGTCTCTGGGTTCAGCTCACATTAAAAACCCTTTCACCCAGCTTTTGCAGTTCATTACCATACAGCAGAAATATCCCTTTGCTGGCATGGCTCAATGTTGCACTGCGTGTTTCCCATTCAAATACTTTCTCTTTTTTTTTTCTTTTTTTTTTTTTTTCTGTGAATACGAACTTCAGGGAATATTTCCAGTGAAGTGCTAAGACATAAACAATGTAAATCTTTATTATAGTATAAAGAGCAGAGAGATCCAACATCTCAGCCTCTTCTGTTGAGCAGTCTGTTGTGACACTGTCAATGTTTTAGGTTCTCTCTGTAATAACAAAGATTAATATAATGTGCCTACAAAGAGATTACGTGAATGAATTACACAGGGGATTAGGGGAAAATCTCATTTTGAGCACCCATCAAAATAAATCCTTTTCTGACTCAAAGAAAAGCAGCCTGCCTTTTCTCCCTCGTTGGACCAGATCCTTAAATGTCCTACAGCTATAAGAGGACTGAAAGATACCAGTGAACCCAAAGCTAACCTATATTCCCAGCAAAATTCTAAACAATCTATCCTGCAAAGGTCACTTATGCCAGCTAAGGAATACAAACATGAGTCAGTCCCACGTGTCTCTCGTGTGTACCACCCTCCAAACCCCATAAAGGGAGCATGCAGTGAAGGACTTAGCTGTAGAAGAGCTTCTGCTGGTTTATAGTAAGCAAATTACAACAATACAAATTCCTTTGCATTTGGATAACCTTAAAATACTTTACAAACAATATATCCCACAGCACATCTGGGAAACCAGATATTTTTGTGTTTATGTTATGGATAGCTAAACTAAAACCTGTTCCACTTGTCAAGGGTACCCAGAGAATCAAAGGTCTGGAAAAAAAAAAACAACCAAAACAATTCCCAAGAATCTTGTGCTGTAACTACAAGAAAACCTACCCTGTTTGCTATCCTCCCTGCTTTGGTTTGGTATTTCCCAGTAAAGTATAGTCATCGCACATCTGTATAGCTCTTTCCAGATCAAGCTCCTTTAAAAATTGTGAAAGATACAACTCAGCAATAACAATCCCACCCCTTAAGTGTAGCTGTATTTGGAATGAAACGTAGCCACTGTTCAACTATCCAACTCTGTGTAACAATCACTGACAGAAAGTGAGCAGTGACAAAATGAAACTTGTGGAAAAACTATTAGCTGATATGCATTGTACAATAATTTAAACCGTAAATTGTGGAGAATACAAAAGTTGTCCCAGCATTTGCTCTCTTTTCTCTTCACACTTCCCATTTGTTTTGCATAACTCTACTTACATTTCAATTGTTCTTCCATCACTTTTTTTTTTCTTATTAAGGATTCCACATCCAAGTCCAAATACTGCATCTAGCTGCATCTCTTTTTTCATAACTGGAGGATTTGGCTGGACACTGTGGCCACAAAGACCTACTTGGATTTTGTAGAGCCAAATCCTCTTTCTTTCTTTCTTTCCACTTCCTCCCTCCTCTCTCCATCAACACAAAGTTACACAGTCCCATCCAACTCTGACTCTTTTGGAACTGGTACCTTCTCTGCCGTGTGCAGAGTAATTCAGAAGGGTGGGTTGTCTTTGAAAAAGCGATGCCCTTACATAAAAAAAGGATAAAGATAGCTTTGCTTTTAACGACAGACAGGAACACTGCTCCAGCTCTCCACCCTCTGCTTTACCAGTCCATCATAACACAATCTCAAAGCACCGATCTGTTAACCTTTTGGGAACAACGGAAATCACACATTTTCTCCTAGAAAATCAGTAGAAGGAGCAAAAAGTATCTAAAAGATAGAAGAGAGGGAGAGGCTGGGGGTGGCCTCACTGAGCTATTGAGGGATAATCCACCCATTGCGTAGTATTTCTATGACGAGTGTTAATGGATTTTAAATGTCAGGTATTGTAGCATAACCCGCTGTCTACACAAAGAAGCAACCAGTATTTTTCATTTGCTTACAAAAAAAGAATAGCTCCCCTCCTGTCTTTCCCTTCCGAACGGCAGCTGGCTGGGGTGCATGTGAGTGGGAGAGAGGTGCTGCAGTCTGACTTGCTTGGCAATCGAATGGAGGAGAGAGCATCCCGAATTCACAGTAGGCTGCTCTGTGGGAGGAGGAGCGAGTGTCCTTCCCTCCTTGATAACAGGATTAATGCCAATCCCACACATTTGTGCGTGTTCTGAGGTGGATTTATCGGTACAAGCCCTTACCACAAGCTACCACGGCAGAGGCATCCGCACTGTGTAATGCTGTGACCCATTCTGCTTCCCTAGATGTGAGCTTGCAAGTGAACGTGTGTAATTGTGTACATGTGCCTGTGCTTGTGTGTAAATCACACAGCTAGACGTCCTTGCACTACTATAATTAACTCCTCTTTTACTTCTGTTATTTTCTTTTTGGAAACCCCAGTTAATCAAAGCAGTAACAAAATATTTATGCTGTAGCTGGTCCTTTCCAATGTCACAGCTCCAGTAACGTCCACAGAAGTATACGCCAGTGCTCTTGGTTCTCATCCACTTTTAAAATACCAGTTTCCTCTTGCAAATGATACGTGTATATATACACATATACAGCCTGGACAGCAACAGTAAGGCCTGTCCCTGAGTCATTTCCTTGACATTTAGTTCTAAAAACCAGCCTTGGCAATCTTTCAGGGCCATGTGGTAGCCAGGGCCGTGTCCAAACCACCTGAGTTTGGACTTCTGTGTTTGCAGTCAGCACTTTGATTGTTAACTCACTACAGATGTCAACACTTCTCATCTGGAAGGATCTAATGCCTCGGGTGTACCTTGTTAGCGTGCAAGTCCCTCACAGAAAAAAAAATCCATGCGAGTTCCCCTTAGATAATATTTAAAGATGAGTTATGAAAGATGGTTGAAACGGTACTTGAAACCACTCTCTTGTGCAAATACTATGTGGGAACTGTGCATTTCGGATCGTAACAGTCCAACAAAAAACAGGTAAAATACTAAGAAAGGCGAATTAGCCATTTTGAAAATGAATCTGCTACTGACATGTGCTATACTTCTGCGCTTATAATGCATTACTAAGATTTCCTGACATGGCCTAGGAAAAAAGCTGTGTGTATGTTAATAGTTAGACAGAGGGTGAAAGCGCATGGAATTCCAAGGATGGAACAATACAGCCTTGTTGGCTTTGGCAAAGTACAATCCTTAGTGATGAAAACCTGAGAAATTTGGGGTCAGTCCCACAAAGGCTTACACATATGCTTATCTTTATGCATAACTCATGCGTGCAAATTGTTACAGCATTTGGCCTCTGACATGGCTTCTTTAGCTCAGAGTTCTGTACTGTAAAGCCCAGGGTGTGATCTTGTCCTTCCTGAAGTGTGCGGGACTTTCCGTGTGAGCAAAGTTATTTATGTGAGCCTACAGAGCTGGCCCGTAAGTGGCTAAAAAAGTAAATTAGCTACTCAGATGCCGTGAACTTTAAAATAGTTCTTTCCTCTAACTTCGGAGGGAAATAAGGAATCTTTGAGTAGTGACTCTACGCTGGTTTCCATGATTATATTGTTTACTGTGGTATCGTCCCAAGGCCCAAATGAGGTTCCCATTCAAGGCTTCTTTATACCACAATTACACGAAGCAATCACTGCCTGGATTCTAACCATCTTTTGTATTTTTATATAGAAGTTCAAAATTGAAACTTTGAAGGAGTACGGTCTTAACCAGGAGCAAACCTGGTCCTAATACCAGTTCCAGCACTGGTTTAGGCAGGAGTCCTAGATAAACCACTCGCTTGTCTTGTCTTCCATTCAGTGTTACTCCTTCCATTCAGTGTTACTCTCCATTCCACAATAGTTACTTGAAGTTTACGCAGTGATAGAAATCACGATTTTAAGCAGCTTTTATTATATAAGACAGGAGTGCTAGAGCAGGACGACTTGCAGCTCTTTAAAAAAAAAACAGGAAGTGTCTACCAACTGCCCAAAATATAAAATTGGGTTTATTTTGTATTTACTGCAAAAGAGCCATACAACATCAAGCAGACGATGATGAGGCTGTTGGGACACAAGCATTTGGTTGCTGCATCTGGCATTAGCATGGGATGGCAGAATCACTGATCAGGGTTTAATTTTTATTTCTTGTCCTAATTTGTATTTCCTATTACTGTTTGTTGCATTTCAGCCCTGTGGGTTTGGGATCTGACCAAAAGCCAATTGAAAGCTCAAACCAGTAGAAGTCCAGCATTTCTTTCTCTCCTTCAAAAAGGGTCGAACAAGAATTAACACCCTCCCTCCTGCTCTTTCCCCTCACACGTATACTCACTCGAAAATGTCTGTTCCTCAGGAAATAAGCATGAGTAATACAGAATCATTTATGCCATATTCAAAGGAGACTCTGGCCATAGTTTTCCTTCGGTCATTCACAACAATGAAATGGATGAGGGTGAGAGTGTGTCACTCTAATAGAAAGAGAAGCCCAAAAAGCAGAGTGGCTGAAGGCCGAGTCCCTCACAAGAACAGCTTTGAATCTTTGTGTCCATGTGGGAAGAGCTTCCTCAACACCATCTGCTTAAA
>VZSZ01008802.1:257715-274418 GCA_013398815.1 Ibidorhyncha struthersii
TTTTTTTTTTTTTTTTTTCTTTTCACTAAGCGTATTCGTACTGGTATCGTGTTTTGTCCCCGATGAGAAAAACAAGCAAATAAAACCTGCGTGATGCTCTGGCCCCTATGCAGCGTTCCTCTAACGCTCAGTTATTTCCCCTGCCTTAATTAATGATATATGGATGGGACTAAGCACGTGTGTGAGTTATGCAAGATGTCTTAGTACTTGTTTTATTGTCTTATCTCATTTAGCTGTAAAGCTCAGGCTAAGATAAGGCTTGACGTGTCCCGTAGACGTGTTAGTACTGAAAAGCGTGAACCTTGTTATCTCTTCGGTTTTGTATCATTTAGTAGCACAGAACCCTTTGATAGGCATTGTATTGCAGTCTGTAGTTTTATTGCTACAGCAGAGCTGGGAATCAGGAGTGACTTATTGTGTAACTTTGTCACCTTCTTGTGGTATGACCTTGACAGGTCTCTTAACTTCTTTATATCCCACGGTGTCTCAACAAAAGGAAATGTTGCCTGCTTGTACCTGTGAGGTGCTCTGAGCTAACAGAGCAAAACACTTTTTCTGAGATGAAGCACTGTTAAAACTGAATATATTATTTTCTGTTGTGAGGACTAAACATATCTTATACATCCCTTTTCCTTAATAATATAGGTGAAAATCCACCTTTTTAACTTCAGTCATTATTTAACATAGCACAGTCATGTTAGCTCTTCAGATGATGTGTACTGTTATCATCCAGATGAAATCAGTGATTCTAATCCCATTTCTGCTAACTACCAGTCACTGCTTTCCTGGGTTAACTTCATCAGAGTCAGGTAAAAAGGAGCGTCTTTAGCAGTCTTAAATTTGGAGGAATATCTACTATGACAGAGTATACATCCAGCAAGAAGATACACTAGTAAAGAAAGAAAAGACTGTAAAATCGAATGACAGTCCTAATCACTTGCCTTAGCATCACAACCTGAGAGGGACTTAAATGCTTTTTTGGGGACAGAGAGTGAGCAAGCAAGCATGCACTTCTAACTTAACTGTATGTCAAGTTAAACATCTGAAACTGTTCTACCAATTTTCATCGTTTTCCAAGAAACATCTTAATACTTAGTGTTCTGTTGAGAAACATTGGGAGTGTGTAAGAAATGTTTTAGAATTTACAGTTCTAAACCAAAATACTGCCTGAGAGATGTTCAGTTGTGATCATTTTAGATGTCAGGAGTAGTAAGTTATAATAGTAGAGGAACTTCAGTAAGAAGCGTATCTTTTTCTTCTTTCTTGAAATGCTCCTTTAAGTGAACAAACTATATGCATTATAAAATAAGTATCTCTTTCATACTGTGAGGAAGAAACTACCCTCAGCTCAGTTCAGCAAAGTGCTAAAACGTATGCCTCATTCCAAATGCATTAGTGTTCTCTAATATCAGTAGGCAAATTGTGCTTCAAGCTTTTACTTAAATATTCAAAAAAATCAAAGCCTGTGACCTCGACTTTTGTATTCTGTTTTTTTTTTTAGCAGCTTAGTAGACATCTGTCTGAAAATATTTGTTGGGAATCGAGGACCATCTGATCATTACCAGCCCTCACTTACCAGTGAAGTAATTTTACGACAATTGCATGAAGAGAAAGAAAGAAAAAGAAATGACATCTTAGCATCTCATCTTCTTTGGATGTCATTGACTTCAATTTCCATACTGAACTGTTAAATTTTTAGTACTTAGTGCTGCACAGTCAATACAGGTAGAGGAAAGTGATCTAGGCTTTACTCTGTGCTTTGCGTCCTCTGCAAAGCTTGGTCTTTTATTACTGGTGACAGTAAGAACAACAGATACTCCAGCTCAATTCTCAGAATCCAGTAGCCATTAGAGGGGAAAAAAAAAATCTTCATTTTATTTTTTTTAAAACTGATAACAGGGCAGCAAGAAAGATAATTCATAAGAAGCCTGTATTACTTTTATAGTTATTTTTCAGAACAATGATCACTTAAGATGGTAAAAAGGCATCGAAGTATATTACTTATCACTGATAAAGGTGTTCTGTTTGAGGGAGTGGAAAAGAAGTACATAGATGTGAAGGCTAAATCTATAGGTATGGATGATGATATTGCTTTATGTTGTATTTTACTTAGTGTTGTACCAAAGTAATTTGTATATAAGGTACACTGGTTTTCATAACCAAAAATACTTCTAACGGTGTTCATATTCAAACTGTGTATTGCTCAAGCTGCATATTGCTTAAACTATGCTGGTATGTGGAAATAAACTTAGCATTGTTTGTTCCTCTGGTGTTTGAAATACCTCAACTGGCTTGGTGAATAAGGTACTGGACCAGAATTTAGTGGAGGTGGTTGAGCTCCTTTCTCTGTAACTGATCTACTCTGGAGAAGTCACTTTACCCTTCTATTTCATCTTTTCCCTAGTCATCTTCCCCCTATTTATCATTCATTCTTCCTTATTTGGAATATAGTCTTGTAGTCTTGTTCTGGGCATATATTTTGCCCAGACAGATCTCTGTTGGAGCAGCAAACTGTTACTGCAGTACAATAACAAGAAATGATAGCTAACATTTTTCCTGTATCGGTCACCATGGTCTTTGCATGATCACTAGTTACTGTCTGAGAGGCAGAAAGATTGTTGCAGATTAGCGTGAAGATGTAATGGAGGAATTGATTCCAGTGCTAGTTCCTTAAAATTCCTTTTGCTAATTATATTTGAAGAAAAAAACTTTCAGAGAAAAAGTTCACAGATCTGTCCTCCAAGGACTACAGAGTTAATAATGGCTCATTCCTGCTTTTCCTGAACACCTATGTTTGCTGTCAGGTTGAATGTACTAGTTTTCTGGATGCAAAAATAAGGCAATCATGATGATGGGCCGAGGCCAATGATATGAGGTCCAACAAGGCCAAGTGCCGGGTCCTGCCCTTGGGTCGTAACAACCCCATGCAGCACTACAGGCTTGGGGAAGAGTGGCTGGAAAGCTGCCTGGTGGAAAAGGACCTGGGGGTATTGGTTGACAGCTGGCTGAATATGAGCCAGCAGTGTGCCCAGGTGGTCAAGAAGGCCAGTGGCATCCTGGCTTGTATCAGAAATGCTGTGGCAAGCGGCACTAGGGACGTGGTTGTCCCTCTGTATTTAGCACTGGTGAGGCCGCACCTCGAGTACTGTGTTCAGTTTTGGTCCCCTCACTACAAGAAAGACATTGAGGTGGTAGAGTGTGTCCAGAGAAGGGCAGGCAGCAAAGCTGGTGAGGGGTGTGGAGCACAAGTCTTATGAGGATCGGCTGAGGGAACTGGGGCTGTTTAGCCTGGAGAAGAGGAGGCTGAGGGGAGACCTTATTGCTCTCTGCAGCTACCTGAAAGGAGGCTGTAGTGAGGTGGGGGTTGGTCTCTTCTCCCAAGTAGCAAGCGGTCTCTTTTCCCAAGTAACAAGCAATAGGACAACAGAAAATGGCCTCAGGTTGCACCAGGGGAGGTTTAGGATGGATATTAGGAAAAAGTTCTTCACTGAAAGGGTTATCAAGCATTGGAACAGGCTGCCCAGGGAAGCAGTTGAGTTGCCATCCCTGGAGGTATTTAAGAGACACGTAGATGTGGTGCTGAGGGACATGGTTTAGTGGTAACTTGGCAGTGTTAGGTTAATGGTTGGACTTACATGATCTTAAAGGTCTCTTTCAACCAAAACAACTCTATGATTCTAAGAATTTAAAATATCCATATTAGCAGCAACGGGGTCATCAGGGACAGAAACCAGCACTAAAGATCCGAAGTGGAATCTTGATTTTTTATTTTTATTTTTTTTTCCCCCTTTTTACTTTTCCAATGTTTTTAGGAGGGAGAAAACCAGATGAGTTTCCAAGTATGCTTTTTGAGCTTATAAAACACAGCTTCATTTGACAGGAGTGAGTCATGGTGTTAGGAAGGTATGAGAGCTGTTTCTGTATTATTCCAGTTGGGAGCTTAATTATGTTCTTCATAAACTACTATAAAATGTTTACGCTTCAAAATACGATGTACTTGGTTCAGCTATGTTTTTTTTGTTTGTCTTACTTCTTAAAATCACTATGCTAATCGATACTGGTGCTTTTTGGTAAACTAGGCTTTTAGATTGAGGCAGGGTTATTTCCTATGACAGGTGTACAGATAAAAACCTGACTTTTAAAGTGATCTGTTTTCTGTTATATATGGTAGATTTGCTTCTGTCTTTCATTGGAATTTAGCTGGCAAAATTAGGATGAAACAAAGAATGTATTTTCGCATACCAGTGGAAGGTAAAGTAAAACTCTTCTGGTTTGGTCATTTTATTCCTCTTAAAGATGAGACTTCTTAAATGTGCAGCTCCTTTCTGACTTTTCATTACTTGCCATGTTTTTAATGAACTGTGTACAATGATTTCAAAATGACTTAGACTTCTAAGGACCAAATTTGAAACAACCCAAAGTAATCTGTTTTTAAAAAAAAAAATGTATTCTGGAGGGAAACCTCCCCCAGGTCTCTAAAATGCCTGATGTTGCACACCTGCAAGTTGACATGCACACACTCTCCAGTCACTTTGGAGGTTTTGGACCTGCGTGTGTTTTCTACTTACAAAACAGATGAAAAGAGACATTGGCTCAAGTTACTTCCAAATCATTGCTCGAACCAATAGAGTTCGGTAGTTGTAGAGCTCTGCCAATGACCAATTTGTGCATGTAGGCTATAGGAAGACTGAAGACTCTTCTTTCTCACAGAGTCCCATTGAACATGATGTGGACTCCTGCATGAAGGAATAGAATGCATGAAAGTTTTTATAAGGACTTAAAAATTCAGGAAGAAATATGGCACTTAGTGAAGACAGGCATTATAAAAGAGTTCTCCAGATACTGGTGTATTGGTTACTAATAGTGGTGTTAACAGTCACCAGAAGCCCAGTAAGAGAAGGAGCCAAATAACAGATGTTAGACTATATCAGATCTGAGTGTGAGCAGACCAGACTGCCTTACTGCTTCAGAAACACCGAACAAAAGGATTAGTTTCAAAGGCCGTGAAAACAGAGCTGTTCACTGGCCTCTATAGATTCTGCAGTATGAAGTCTTCATTATCTCTGTGCCTTTGCCTCGATTGTAAAGAGTTCATCCACTGGTGATGGGAAGTATCAGTGGTGTAATTCTGATTCAAAGAAGCTGACTAGTGTCTAGAGATAGAGGCAAAAACCACGTGGCAATTGGTTTGCCTTTGCCGTATTGTATCTTTGCTCTGGTATCTGGATAATATCCAGCAGACTTTCAGAGGCCTCTGCTCTCAGGATAATCCTTGAAAATCAGAGAACAGCATAGTGCGGCCTTTGGAACTGTTCAGATTTAAAGCATTGGAGGAAAAAAATTATTTTTTTGTTTTCCTTTTCTTTCTGATAACTGGAAAAATGTAGGCAAATTTATCTGCTACCAGTTTGTAGGACAGAGGATTGATTTCTGCTTTGATTGGTACCCCAGATGCACATACACTACTCGCCAAAATGTAAAGAAGGAAGTCAGTGCACAGCAGGAAAAACAGATAGCATGTTATGTTCCCCACTTGCAGCTTAGTACCCTCTGTCAATATATAATGTCTCCAGAGAGGAGCCACTGAGTACTTTTGTGAGTTCAGGTGGCATCTCAACTGTTAGATGCTGCTTCTGAACTGCTTCTTCTCTTCAGCTGGCATAATAGACCATTGCTTTTGTGGTCGGACTGGTTTGCCTAGGTTGTTTCACTTGCAGGAGGTATACTTTAAGCACAGCAGTTGACAGGTCTGCCTGACTGGCTGTGCAGGTTGGAAGCCAAGGTGCAGATTTGTGATGTTCTCTGGGGATAAGGCAGGGAGATACCTCGTCTCTGCATGTGCAGCAGTCCCAGCAACAGCCTGCATGCTTCTCCTTTTGAGTCTCTTGATTTGTAGGCTGACCTTTTCACACTAGTGAAGCTTAGCAGGCCCACCCAATTTTGTCACTTTATGCAGCGTGTCTGATGTTGCAGACAGGGAGTCTGTTCCTGCTCTGTTTGGAGTCGAGGACAGAATTCTCAGTGATTTCCACAGGAACAAGATGTGTTCCTAAACATACTCCAGTAGCTAGAAAGAAACTTCCTAATAAAGAACCAGACTGTAACACTACACAAAACATCGAGCATTGTTCTAGGCTTCAAAGCTCTTAACAGTAACATGCTTGCGGACCAAGCGCTGCAAACAGCAAATCTTAGGGCATTCCTGGCAGCACTGTGGAGGATTAACAGCTTTCATTCTGCCCTGAGAAACAATTGAGGCTCGATCATGTTACTGGTAAAATCCTACTTATTCTAATGGACGCTATTCAGGCCCCTTAGATTATATCGAATGGAATTCTAGCAGCAGTGAAGTGTCACATAATAGGTGTTACCCAAAGGAATTACTATGTCAAGCAGAAAAGGCAGTGGGATTTCAGTTTACCTGAAGAAGCAAAATGCCCTTTCCCATGCTGATGTAGAGACTGTTGGAAGTTACCAAGGAAAATTTTGGACTGCAATTCTGCTGCTTTGAGTTGTTATACTTTAGTCAGACCAGTTCCTAATGAAAAGTTTTTCTTCCTTTGAGTATTAATTTTTTCTCTTCCCCACCCCCCCCATCTTACCCTTGGTGATTGCCTTAGTGACATTCCTGTGTTTCACCTTACAGAGGAACCTTTTAAGTTATAGGCTTTTTCTTTAAGAGGAGTTGAAATGAAGTACCTATGGCCTATTGGAGGTAGGAGGTTCCAAAACATAGCTCATAGATACGTGCAGATCCTTGTTTGCTTTCCAAAAGCCCCGTATTCCATTAATTTTGCCACTAGAAACCCACTGTGCTGTCCAAATAAAGCTGTCAAGGTGCAAGGAAGTTGTGTGAAGGTAGTCCCTTGAGTCATACAGGTTGTGCGTTTGCCTAGCATTCCCAAACATGAGAGCTCCAGGGCTGCTTTTTCACACAATTTTCAGCTTGTGGTAGTCAGAATACCGCTGTCTCTTGATTACCAGGTGAAGCATGGTTATCCTATCTTGTACTGGTTTGTTTTTGTGGTGAACGTTTGGGAGATTACAGTTTTTTCCCTGTAGTGTCCTAACAGCATCAACATTTATTAAATTCTTCTTCACCTACTCCCTTGCCCAACAATTCTTATGCTTAGGGGGAGGGGGGAAGCTTTGTCTTGTAAAGCGCAGGGCTGACATGCTTTCCCATTATGTCACTTCCCAGGTAATTAATATTTTACCATTCAAAAACATAGGCAAAATTCTATATGGAGATGAATTTTTCCAAGGAAATTGTGTCCACAACAGACACTTTATCTTGAATGACTAATACGAATGTTTGATTTGCATTTTAGTCCAGAGTACTAGCATTGTTTTACGCGGTTAAGGTTGGTTTCTTTGTTCCTGTCTTGTTTTTTTCAGTGTAACCATGACATGTCATTTGGACAGAAAGCTGCCACGATAATAGACCAAACTTTCTATTCTAAAGGTACAAAATAGCCCAAAATGCAGAACTTGAATACAAAGCTGTTTGAATGATTTACTTGAAAGCTGTAAAAGATAACATAACTATAGGCAGAAACAGTGTCAGCCCAAACTTTCAGAGTCATGACGAACTTAAGGCTATCCAAAACAAGGGAAATGTCAAGCATGTGTGAATGGAAACTGAACATAATCTTCTTGGGATGGTCTTCATTGCTATTTTGGGGGGGGGAGGAGGAGGAGGGGAGGAGGGCGGGAATTAAGACCTTCTTTCTTCTAAATATTGTATTACCAGTTACACCAGTAGTTAAATTCCCCTTATAGATGTGTGGTGCAGGAGCCCTGACCCGAATAAAATCCTGGTTGCATATTTGGCTTCTTGGGAGAGTTGCTCACTGACAGATGGGCTAGAATTTAAAAGTCATGAGAGAAATCAGTCAGTGGCTCTTCTCAATATTGAAAACGTTTTTAGGAAGCAAGTTCAATATAATCATGGTTGTTATCTTTTTTGATTGTGTGGAGTTTTAAGAGTAATTCATTGTTATCCTGTTGTAAAGTATTGTGACACGGCAGCATCTCTTTGATTAAGATATTGCTGAAATTTCATTTTTAGAAATACTATTGGCAGGGCTTTAGAAATCTGGACTGTAGCCAGAAAATAAACAATCACTGAAGCCAGCTGTGCAAGGAGATTCTATATGCACAAGTTGGAGACTGTTAATTATTACTTTGTGTTGCAGACTTTCTTGTCATGTTTGGGCAAATCTGTGAATTCCTAAATGAAGTAACTCAGTAGCCATGTAACTGGCTACCGAGGGATTGCTCTAGTGCAGGGGTATTAGCCAGCGCAGTGGTTACTGAGCCACATCCTGTCCCATAGCCCTTCAAGGACTGGTGGCAAATGGAAAGAGTCCTGTGGGCTTGGTGCTTTTCTGCTTCTAATCTGTGATTTGTGACAGTCTTCAAGTAGTTCTATGGCTAGAAGAGCAGCAGGATGTACAAATCACTGTGTGATCAGCATCTTTGCTCAGTCACTTTTAACTTCTTGCCATTTCTGTTCCCTTTTCACTCAGGGTGAGCTTCACTCTTCATCTCTTGACGAGCGTCAGTCAAAAGCAGCTCCCTTGAAACTCTAGAGGTGTATAATTTTACATAAGAAACCAGCTCACATCATACATTGCTGATGATAGTTACTTTTTTGGAGCCTCACAAGTAGAACTGTTTTTATAAATTACGAGCCCATCTTGCAACAAAGAAACAATTCACCTTTATTTCAGGGTAGAAGAGCACAGGTGAAGAGTTACTGAAGAGGGCTCAAATATTTCTTTAATGTGAAATAACTGTTTTCAAGACACATATTCTACTTTTATAAGTCCATAGGCAAATTCCTATTTATTTGCATGGAAGCAGGGTAAAGCCCCATGTGTCTGAGTGATGCTATTGTGAAAGCAAACCCTTGCTGAGTCCCCTCTGCAGGAGCTGGGATGCTCTCCTGGACAGTAATCTAAATATAACAATGTGAAATTTATGAGGAAAGGAATTGGCAGTAATAATAGTTCTTTTGCCTTTCTACTCTTTATCATTAGCTTCCCACACTTTTGGGTCGTTCTCCGCAGAGGGCTGTTCAGTCCATTAATTGTCTTTGTTAGACAGTCTCTCTCTTCTTTTTGGGGAAAGTTCCATCCATCATTAGTCACTTAAGCCCTAAGGCCATAGTGCAAAGCTTGCTTCCATTTTTTTTCCTAGTATCTATTATACGTAAGAGAAATGAATATGTATCCACATGCACACATATAGGCATACATGTGTAGCTACCATTAAAATTAATTTGCATTACATGTGTTCATTTTATGCTTTTGTAATTGGTCTAATCTCTCAGTGATAATATGAGGAGTGCAACAAGGTTAATGCTTATGGCTATGGTCCAGAGTTTGTAACACTTGTAACTATTTTCTAACTCCACCTAGCTTCTCCCTAAATACTCGGAGTTTGGACTGCAGTGGAAGATTTGCAGTAGCATGAATTTAAGTCCAAATGATTGAGAACTAATAAGAACAAAATTTATTACTTTACCTATTGAACACAAGTAATACCATTCTAAACTTACTGCAGTGATGGAAATGAAATATGGAATAAATATGTTCATAAGGCTTCACAGTTTAAAACATATAAGAGATTATTTTTATCTTTTCTACTTCTCTGAAGCATGAAATTTAATCCAGTAGTCTTAAATCAATGGTATTTGTAGTCCAACCGTAAAACATTAAGGAAGAACTCCAACGCCACAGGTGTGCTTTTCAGAAGTGCCCTGTACTGCATCTGTCTCACAGTAAGCCCTAGTCAAGACTCTTGGTGCTAGGTGCTTTTTAAGGAAAGATAAAAGAGGAGCAATATTCTTAAGGCAGTCAGCACACTTCTTAAGTAGGATGTGTTTATATTGTTGTCTGTTTTGATAATTAGGCTTTAAAAGCAAGTGTCATTTTTACAGCCTTCTGCGTAATTGTTATATTTACCTACAACAAACAATTAAAAGCCCTGTATAAAACAAATAATGTAAATGAAACTGTAGTGCTGTCACTCTTCACGATCAAAGCTGAGACTTCACTTCATTTTCTGTTCTGTCTGCCTTGTCAGTCACGTATCCCTCTTTAGGTGGGCTTAGACAGGGACACAGTGGAGTAATGGGACCCTTGTCATTTATTTTAATGACTAAAGGAAGGACTGACAGTTTTGCAGTATACTGGTGGCGTGGGCTGGGCTAGTAAAGTTTGGGTGTCCAGCGGCTGCCTACAAACTTCCAAAATTTGTCAAAATTCTGTCTCAAGAAACATTTATTGTGCCTTCCTCCTCTTCGTGTCTTGCACAGGAAATGGTATTAGGAACAGTGGCAGCGGTTTTGTTTCATACAATACTGATCAGAACCAGGAAAATCCTTTTCCTGTTTCATGAGCCTAATCCCTGTTTCCTTTGCTTTTTCTTTTCCTTTTCCTTTGTCTGGTATGAAGTAAATGTTCTGGTGTTTTAGTTTCAAGCATCAAAACCAAACAAATGTTTATCCCATTTAAACATGAACATCTTTCTTTTCTGATTTTTTCCAATTCAGCTGCTAAAACAACAAAAAATACCAGTCAGTTGCATAGCTTTATTGGAGAATATATATCTGGCACAGAATGTCCGCCCAAAAGAGCATGGGTTTTCCTGTGAATCGAGATGGTAAGCACATGATATGATCTGTCTGTTTCCAGAGTCATCATCGCTGCAAGTCTTCTTTCCTGGAAGAGGAGTCTTCTTGCACAAAAGCATTTTCCATGATTGAAAAGCCAGAGACTCACAGAGTTTAAAGAGTTTAGGAAACCACTAAAAGAACCCCCAGAACTTGTTTTAAGGGAGTAAATTACCCACATCCTTTTCTTGAAAACAAAGTGAAGACATAGTCCTCAAGGAACTTGGCTTCCTCAGTTCTTAAGCCCATACTGGCTATGCTTATCATAGAATCACAATTTTTTTTATCCAGTTTCATAAAGTGGTGTTAATAGGAAATGTAAAAATATTTTTTTGATAGATATGTGTTAGGTCATATGGTAGAATTTTCTCACATGTCATTTCTATATCCATGCTGAATGCAATTCATCAGTATTATGGTTTTGTTCGTTTGGGGAGGGGTAGAGGATGTGATCTAAATTAAATTGCCTAGCTATTAGTAGCAAAGCAGACCCAATAAAGTAAGCCATGTGTTGTACAGCTTGCTAACAAACATAATGATATAACAAATATAGAGCCTGAATTTTGAAGCACCAAGTGATGATGGACGCAACTGCAATTCATTGAGATGGCAGAATCTCTGGCCTTCTTTTCCTGTAAATGGGATCCAGACTTTCTAGCAAGACTGAACAGAAATGTCAGTGCCTTAAAGTACATAAACAAGCACCTAAGCAATACTGAAGCTTGTTCTATCGCAAGAGCGAAGGATCTCTAAAAGTGTAATACGAGTAGTTCGCAGCGGATCCCCCACATTAGAAGGATGAAATAATGTCTGAAGAACATGCTGCATTAAGACAGAAATAGCAAAGTACCACTTAAAATTTAAAAAATAAAAAAATCCTTCTGCATGGTCTGTGTTGTTAGTGGTGTGCTGTACCAGGTTTTGGTCAAAACTGAAGTTTACCAGGACACAAACCCTTCATCATTTTTCACTGTATAAAGCACAGTGCAATAGAAAGTAAAACCATCAAAACACAGGTGATCAGCAGGACACAAGTAAGGCTTAAGTATCTATACAATATTAGATTCTGACCAAAAATACCCTGGGAAAATTCTCATTCCCGTCTCATGACAACAAAAGGCATCAGCTGCTTTCCTAGAAACAACTCAGGGACTGCATGAGTCTGTTTTTTCTGAAGACCTTGTTCTACAGAGGCCGAAACCTAAGCAGTGTGCGGGCTGACCACTTTGCAAGAGTCTGCTGAAGCTTTTGCCTGCATCTACCCCGTGCAGGGTCCAGAGCAACTTTAAGTTGAATATTGAGACAGTAGTTGTCTATACACAATACGCATCAGTACAGTGGCTTTGTCTTTTAACAGGAATCTGCTTTCAAGATGTAAAAGTCTGTTTGAAGAGTTCTCTTGCATGCTTTGACAGAGTTGTGACTTCATTATATTCTGTGGTTTTAGAGGATCCAAAGCTGGGTCAGCTCTTCAGTAAGACACAGTGAAGGGTCGGTTATAAGTATCAAATTGTGAAGTTTTTGTTCCTGTAGCTGTACGTTAGAACTTGAGGCTATTATAATTTGTATTTGCCCAGAAGCAAACTTTCAGACAGCCTGGAGAATGTCTTCTAGTACCAAGAGGTTTCCGAAAACTGTAGTCTTTGCAGCCATCAAAAGATGACTATCAAGTCATGATCTGTTCTTGTAGAGTAATGCTTTGTTCTTGTATAGACATTTTGCAGGGATGGGGGACAAGGCAAGGAGACTGGGCTTCGGTTTGGTTCTTTTGGATTGGGCAGATGACACAGAAAAGGGATGTAAGAGTGGATGTTTTGGGTCAGGTTAAGCATGCATCTAGATTGCTGCCATGTCTTTGACATTGGCTGGGCTAGACACCCTATGACATAAGTACAGGGCAAACATGTTTCCCCAGATATGCGCTCTCAGCTTCTGGCCATCTGCATCATAGGTACTTTCTGCATTAAAGGTCATAATTTTGTGTTTAATGGCTGTTGGTGGATGTTTTTAATCCATAAAATTTGTTTAATTGTTCTTAAAATATAAGGAAGCTTTTGTCATTAAAAAAACAGTTAAACTGCATGCTATGTGGAAAAAAACACCTCCTTTTGTTTGTTGTAGAACTGCTATCTGATAATACAGTAATTCTTGTATTATGAGAAGTGATGCGTGATTATTGCCTATTCAGTTTGTCAATGCCACTTGCAGAGTTTTTATAGACTTTTATGAGATTCCTTCCCAGCTGAATCTTCCTAGTCTGTTTAAATGCTTGCATACAGAAGACATTCTACACCTCTTACTATCCTTCTCATTCCTTCCTGTTCCCTTTCCAGCTCTAGAGCTGTAGATAAACCATAAGCTAGTACCAGAGTATGATGAGCTTTTCTTTTGTTCCCTTTTTGTTTCTCAGCAGCTTCTGAAATTCTACCTGCTTTCTGACTGCTCGAGTACTAAATCACTATCTGCATAGAACTGATGTGCATAAATTTTATTATTATGGCTTTCATATCTCTGTAAGATGCAGTAGCCCACCCAGTATTGTGAGCCCACCACTATGCAAAGCTAGTGAGGGGAGGGGGTTTTCTCCCTGCATTACTCTGCATTTACCAACGTGAATTTAATTTGCTATTTTATCCCCCAGTTACTCAGTATTGTGAGTGATGGATTCTACTGGAATGATTTTTGGGTGAAAGCAAGAAAGTGTTCTGCCAAACTGTGGATGCTTTGAAGAGGGAGTCAGCTTAGTATAGGGGAATGCATGTGCTGGGGCTTGTCATAGTTTTGTAGATCTCCTAAGTTCTCTAAAATAAATTTCATCAAGAAATTCTCCTATTAAGCCTGTGCATTTCTTTGATTTCTGCCACAGAGTCTTTGAAGGACTTAATGGGCAAAACCTGACAGCCAAATGAGGTTACGGTACAGTAGTGACAGCAGGAATGTGGAAGGTCTCCCTTACTAGTTTTCAGGCTCAAGGACAGCAGCAGGAGAAGCAGAACACACGGCTCCACCAGATAAGTTTACAAGCAGGAGAGGAAAAGAGATTTGGAATCGCAAAAAGAGAGATAAAGGTTGGTCTCTGCCAGAAATCTGTTAACTCAGAAACACAGTATCTTGATAGCAAGATGATGCTACGGTCAGGTACTTGATCGGTTGACAGCAGAACCGTTCATGGAGTATGTGCACTGTAGTCATTGTGGTTCTGTAGATTATTTTTTTTTGTTTTTTTCTCAACTGGCAACAGTGAAGCAGTTCTTCACTATGATGTTATGCTATGTTTCTTGTACAGATTTAAAGTTTCTGAGACAGAAATGGTACTTGATTTTGCTCAGTATGCAGTGTTTTGGTCAGGAGTAGGAATTAGACTCCTTGGTGCTGAGAGAAGGGACCTTCAAAGTGATCTGAATTCCCCATGCTTCTTCAGACTGCTTTAAAACTAGAGTATGTGTCCTCAGGGATGCAGTACTCGGGCTTCTTGTGTAAAGCAATCGTAAGATGTGTCTCCTCACAAAATACAAAACAAGAAGAAAAATCTTTAAGGTTGTCAAATCTTCCTTCCCCTATAAATCCTAAGTTTTACCCACGTGGAAACTAGCAATGTCTTCAGTGAGTCACCAGTTGTGGTGGTTTTCCATCCCTGTGTCTTTACCTTGGTTAGGGCATGGGTAATCATTATGTCTTTGGGAAAGCAAATTTCAGTTATTTGTGTTGCAGAAGAATTTGGTTCATTGTGGAGTCAGTGTGCTGAGACAAAATACTTAAAGGGCCTGCTATGTAACTAGTCTTCACATGAGTTTATCTCACGGAGACAGAACAATCGTTGAATGTCATCAACAGCAAACAATAGCAGTTCAGATCAGATATTGAACAAAATTGAGTTATTTTTGCAATAACCCTTTGTTGTGGTGCCCTTGTGGTCACCTGAAGAGTTTGAGGTGCCTCCATTTCCAAATATGGTATTAACGTACTTTTTATTTTTGGGGGGATTTACCTTCTTTGATTTACTCTGAATTCTAGTTCTTTCCAGAGCTGTTTACAGCCTTTAGTTATGCTCTTTTGCTATTTCTTTTAGATTAAGGCATCAGCATTGCCAGCAATTATCTTTTATATCATCAAAATATCTATGATTTTCCTTTGATTACCTTCTTTGCTAGGAAAGTAATCTACATTATACATTCCCTTAAAGGGTACCATAAAGGTATTCTGTTTTTCTAACAGCTTTAGGCATAACCTTGGACTGTCTAAGATATAGAAAGTAATTGGAATCATTTGTCTCTCCAGATTTCTCCCCTCATTGTGTTTTTATGTGTTTGATTTGTTCTTCTCAGCCAATGTCTACGTTCTACCTTCTTTTATATTGCAGGTGCAATCACTCTTTCCTTTTACATGTTATTCCAATAGCCATATGACAAAAACCTCCTCTTGTAATCAGTGTCCTAAGGTACAGACTGTGGAGTGCTTGCACTTTTTGAGGTCTGTTCTGTTCTTCCTGTATCGCATTAGCATTGTCCTTGGACCCTGCATTAGCAGTTTTATATCCACAAGAATGGCCTGTCTCGTGAGCACTGTGGTTAAACACAGTGATGGGTAGTTCCTCCTCCACCATATTGGTATGCATTGTACCTTTCTCAGTTCGTTTACTTAAGCATTTTATTCTATATTCTCCTATTGTGAACACAAAGTACTCTTGAACCTCAATTTAACTTCTTTCCATCAAGTGTTTGGGGTTTTTTTGTTAAGTTTTGATATCATGATTTGGCTAACCATGCCAATTTTTGTATGCCAAATACAAAAGTAATAAAAATCCCATTTGATTTCAGGCTGATCGTCTTGCTTATCTTCTTCTAAAACACTGTACACAGCTCTTAACTAGAGTGCTTTTGAATTAATTATGTTACTGACATGGTTCTCATTCATGTTATGCAAGCTCTAGTTCTTACGTGCTCTTGCTTAAGTGACATATAATCCCCTTGTAGTCATTGCATCTGTTCTTCATATGCCAAGAAGTTATCTTGCTTTCAGTTCACCATAGGTCTGTGGGCAATGTTCTGCATCAGATTTCTTTTGCTTGTAGTAGTTTGGGTTCTTTGCAGTTTGCACGGTGGTTGTCCACTGTATACTTGGATTTGCTTCACTTGGCACATCCTCATTTTCTCAAGAAAGTTCAAGTCTGCATCTTCCAGTGGTCTTTCTCTGTTTCTGTTCTATATTGTAGTTACAGCCTTGTCTCTTGTCAGTGCAGTATTCTTCTTTTATCTCTAAGGATGTTCCATAGTTAGCCCTCTCTGCTGGATTTGACTGAAAGATAATCGACTACTGTCAGAAACAAGGTTTCTTAAAACTGTCTCATGCTTAGCTGGTGCTGAGTGCTTGCAAATAGGACATGATTCATTAAACTGGATGTATTCATGCACAGTAGAGTTCTCTCCACCTGTTGTCATTCAGTGGAGTCAACAGCATATTCCTCATCTTCCAAATGAAGATGTTCATATTGATTTGCATGCAGAAATTGCTTCCTTCTCCATTGAACTGAGTATAGATATACAGTTTGCTGATGACACTAAACTGGGAGGAGTGGCTGATACGCCAGAAGGCTGTGCTGCCTTACAGTGTGACCTGGGTAGGCTGCAGAGTTGGGCAGAGAGGAACTTAATGAAATTCAACAAGGGTAAATGTAGGGTACTGCATCTGGGGAGGAATAACCCCATGCATCAGTACAGGTTGGGGGCCGACCTCCTGGAGAGCAGCTCTGTGGAAAGGGACCTGGGAGTCCTGGTGGACAACAGGATGACCATGAGCCAGCAATGTGCCCTGGTGGCCAAGAGGGCCAATGGCATCCTGGGGTGCATCAAAAGGAGTGTGGCCAGCAGGTCGAGGGAGGTCATCCTCCCCCTCTACTCTGCCCTGGTGAGGCCGCATCTGGAATACTGCGTCCAGTTCTGGGCTCCCCAGTTCAAGAAGGACAGGGATCTGCTGGAGAGGGTCCAGCAAAGGGCTACAAAGATGATTAGGGGATTGGAACATC
>VZSZ01008802.1:274619-360101 GCA_013398815.1 Ibidorhyncha struthersii
GTCCTGTGCAACCTGTTGTAGGTGACCCTGCTCTGGCAGGGGGGTTGAACTAGATGATCTCCAGAGGTCCCTTCCAACCCTGACTATTCTGTGATTCTGTGTGATTCTGTGATCTGTATGCTGCAGAGAGTTTTTAAAGATAGGTGAGATGTAGCCCAGGAATGTCTAAATATCTGCCAGAGGGATTTCTGCTTAACTTACCCTTCTACTAGAGGCATTGAACAGACAACAGATTTCTTGTCAGCATAATTTTAGTGTGGTTTGTTTTGTTTTGTTTTTTCTCCTGGAATACCATTCTGTACTTGATATTAGAAATGAAGCATTGGGACACAGCAATCTTTTCCACAAGAGCTGGGCCCTTCACAAGGTTGTGTTTAGAGATGGGAAGCAAGAGCAATGATCATAGCTAGTCGAGCCATCATCGTGGCCGGTAGACAGTCCCTACTTTAGATACTGTAAGCTTACCGAGAAGACTTGTTCCCAATATCCCTCTCTTAATATCTATTATTGGATAAATACTCAGTCCATCCTTTTGATGAAGTTGATCTTGCATAAGCAAAGCAAGCTGAGACAACAGAGCTCTAGGGCACAGAAAACCCAGGCCTTGTGTATTCAGTACTGCCTGACAACAGCAAGGCCGACATTTCAAATAAGGCCCTTCACAGGTATATGCAGCATTGCTTAGCTAGTTAATCTAGTAAGTAAATTAATATTTTGCTTATTGATTTTAAGTATCTTAAATTCTGTAGCTTGTTCTCATTGGTTAGTCATGCTTGTCAACATTTAAATTCTTTAGAGATGGGAGATTGGGGAGAGGGGATATGAGTGGGTGAAAATCACACAAAGTTGCCTTTTGCATGGTAACAATTAAATAGGTATGGGCTAAAATGAAGCAGACATTAGCAGGGTCATTTGGATCTGAGTCGCTGGGTAACAAGTGACAGTGTTTACAGTGCTGAAGGAATTACTCTTTTCAGGTAGCTTGTAAAGTGACTTAAAACATTGCTAAATTATGAAGTATTATGTGGTGATTACTATGGAAATAAATAATACCTGTTGTTTTCACTTAAATCCTTCCTTAGCTGTGTTGATTCTTAAAAGAATTGGAACAGGCTTTGAATTTTCATTCTGCACAACTGGTTTTAGTTTCAAAGTGTATTTAGGGCAGAAAACTCTTTTAAGATTACAGTGTTTACAAATACCTTCCCTGTACCTGGGAGTCCAGTTATCAGTAGTGAGTAAGTGCTAATGTTTTTAATTAAGTGCATTTACTTAAACATCTGAAAGAAATGTGCTTTTATTACCCAAAGATAGATACTTGTTCTGTTGGACTCTAGCCCGTGTTTTGCATAAACTTGCTTCATATGTGTAGCATCCTTTTCATTCCTGTACCTTATTGCTAAGAGGCTTTCTCAGTCATTGATCCATCTTCTCACTCTTCATTTTCATTAACATCCTATCTCGTATTAGCTTCTTGTTTCCATTTATGTAGTGCACTATGTTACAGTGTAGTTAACAGGTGATTTTTACTGAAAGACAGTAAAAAGGCTTTTGGAATAGGTTTTAAAACATATTTTAGTGGGTTTGAAAACCTGGTTTGTCACATTAGCAGCTTGAGACAATGTACTAGGATTTCTAGCTTTTCAGGCAGATTCCAAAAGATCAAGCTATTAAGTGGAAACACCTTCATGAACTCACCAATATTTAAAGTTTTTATTACACTGAATACACAGTGTGCATTGTGGTAATGTAAATCATTGCTTTGCTGGTCTTTCAAGGTTCAGGACTGCACAAGGTTCTGAGTCCCTTTTCTAAACCTGTTCTGTGCCCTTCCTCGAATACACAAGAGGAAGAGGAGAAGTTTATCTGGTGGAACATGATTAATCTCTTGAGGATCTATCAAAAAACAATGTCCCATCATATATCATATCATATACCATATCTTTCACATGTATCATGTTATATATGCCATATATCCTATATTTATCATACTGTGTGTATCATATATGTATTATATATAATATTCCATAGTTATCATACATACCATATTGCACATATCATATATCTCATGTCATCTATATCACACGCATCTCATCATTTTCAATCATTTTAGCACAAACAACTGAGGACAAATGTTAAAGCAGTAAAGTCTGAAATGCTGTTTCCATTGCAGTGTGAAGTACATGTAACTAAACTTTTAGAGGCAAGTTTTCTGTAATTAAATTAAAACCAAGAGTGTTTTGAAATCTTTGGAATCCATTTCAGCTCCCAAGTGTTGCTTACATGAAGTATTCTGGCTTTCTCCAATATAGACTCCTCCATGACCAAAAGGACTAGCATAGTGATGACTTCACAAAATCAAAGGGGTGAAAGTCTAGCTGGTACACACAAATGGGGAGTCTTTTTGTTAAGGCAGTATGAATATACCTGTCAGATTTTAAAACTATTCAGAAATGCTTCAGAAGGAAAAGAATATGAATATCCAATAATATTCCTTGTCGCTAAGATGAATGCCTGAAAATACATTATCCAAAAATGCTACAGAGATCTTTCAAATAACAGGGGAGAATCACTTTCACATCACTTGTTCTCCAAAGTAAAACTGCCTAGTGTTTGAGGAGAAGCCATGCTGCTTGTAATTAATGACAGAATCACTTTTATCTAGTCCATTAAGAGAAGTAGGATCTTTGATTTTTTTCAATGTGGCGCTCACTCTGCAAACCCTGAACAAAGCAGATTGCATTCATGCTCTTGTATTGCAATACTATGAAGAACTATACTTGCATAGGGGAGAGCAGGTGAGCTTACAATGACACGTCAACACTGTAGTGGTTATATATTTCTGTTATACGTGATTATCACACTTGAGAGCTAAGTTGTCCATTGTTCATGGAGTGCTGAAGTAACTGGATAGATATTTAGCCTGTGCATAGCTGAATAATACAGTACCACTTGAGAATGTTAGGTGCTGTCTGCAGACTGTGCTTAAATATATAGAAATTATCTGTATGCACACTTTAAAATTGAATCAGGTTTGTAACAGTAGAGAAAATATTACTGTTTGCGCCAGTACTTATTTTGTGTTGTAAAACTGCTGAATTTCATGATGAAAAACAGCTTTCTTTAATCACCTTTTTCCAGTAAGAAAGTTTGGAAGGATTGAAGTATTCATTTTTTTGAGTTATATTATATGTAGCTTTAGAGTGCATTAATTTTCTCATACCACTGAGCCAATGGAAGAATAAACATGTTTATCTTCATATGAATGAACAATCTGAACAATGTATTTGCATGACAGAACAATATGAATTATACAGAATATACAAAGAGTTTTTATTTTCAATAATAGATTTTTTTTTTTTAAAGCAAAGAAGCTTTAGTCTGGCTTTTAGAAGTAAAAATAGGTGACATAAATATATGTGGTATAAAATAAACACTTAAGGCTCATGATTTTTTTTTTTCTTGGAGTACAGCAAACTTTTCCAGAATGTTTTTCATGCTCCAACTACAAAGGCAAATTGAAATATAATGCAAGGTGGATAAAAAAGTAGCAGGCTAATTAGATGCTGTGGTGTAGTGTTGACACGTTGATAGATCCATTATAGTGGAAATGCTTTTGCTGTAGTATCCACTATATAACTGCTTGTAATAACACCAAATCACTTTTAGACTTCTCGCATTGCTTTCTATCTCTTAAATACACGGACACAAACAGACATTTTCCTTCGTCCACAGACATGCACAGACATTTTCCTTTGGCTACCTCTGTTCATGCTTTGCCAGAAACTTCCTTGCATGCTGGAATACCTACTGTTGTAGCCAGGAGATGTGCTGTAGGAGGCCTCCAGTGTTCAAGGGGTTTGTGTTTTCATGTACCATGCATGTCTCAGCTGGCTCCCTATTCTGTTTTTCTGTCGTCGTCTTGGAAATACTACTTTCCTGCTAGCTAGTAGCTTAGAATCACAGAATGGTTAAAGTTGGAAGAGACCTGAAAGATCATCTAGTTCTAACCCCCCTGCCATGGGCAGGGACACTTCTCACTAGACCAGGTTGCTCAAAGCCCCATCCAGCCTGGCCTGGAACACTTCCAGGGATGGGGCATCCACAACTCCTCTGGGCAATTGGTTCCACTGCCTTACCACTCTGAGTGCAAAAATTCTTCCTAGTATCTGTTCTAAATCTACCCTCCTCCAGTCTGAAGCCATTCCCCCTCGTCCTATCACTACATGCCCTTATAAAAAGTCCCTCCCCATCTTTCCTGTAGGCCCCCTTCAGGTACTGGAAAGCTGCTATAGGTCTCACTGGAGCCTTCTCCAGGCTGAACAACCCCAACTCTCTCAGCCTGTCCTCATAGGAGAGGTGCTCCAGCCCTCTGATCATCTTTGTGGCCCTCCTTTGGACCTGCTCCAACAGGACCATGTCCTTCTTATGTTGGGGACTCCAGAGCTGAACACAGTACTCCAGGTGGGGTCTCACGAGAGCAGAGGGGCAGAATCACCTCCCTTGACCTGTTGGCCACGCTTCTTTTGATGCAGCCCAGAATGCGGTTGGCTTTCTGAGCTGCAAGGGCACGTTCCCAGCTCATGTTGAGCTTCTCATCAACCAGCATCCCCAAGTCCTTCTCCTCAGGGCTGCTCTCATTCCATTCTCGGCCCAGCCTGTATTTGTGCTTGGGATTGCCCCAACCCACATGCAGGACCTTGCACTTGGCCTTGTTGAACTTCACAAGGTTTGCACGGTCCCACCTCTCCAGCCTGTCAAGGTCCCTTGGGATGGCATTCCTTCCCTGCAGTGTGTCAAATGCACCACACAGCTTGGTGCCCTCAGCAAACTTGCTGAGGATGCACTCGATCCCTCTGTCCATGTTACCAACAAAGATGTTAAACAGCACCGGTCCCAGTACCAACCCCTGAGGAACGCCACTTGTCGCTGGTTCCCCACCTGGACATCAAGCTATTGACCACAACTCTTTGAGCGTGACCAGCCAATTCCTTATCCACCAAGTGGTCCATCCGTCAAATCNGGTCCCACCTCTCCAGCCTGTCAAGGTCCCTTGGGATGGCATTCCTTCCCTGCAGTGTGTCAAATGCACCACACAGCTTGGTGCCCTCAGCAAACTTGCTGAGGATGCACTCGATCCCTCTGTCCATGTTACCAACAAAGATGTTAAACAGCACCGGTCCCAGTACCAACCCCTGAGGAACGCCACTTGTCGCTGGTTCCCCACCTGGACATCAAGCTATTGACCACAACTCTTTGAGCGTGACCAGCCAATTCCTTATCCACCAAGTGGTCCATCCGTCAAATCCATGTCTTTCCAATTTACAGACGAGGATGTCATGCAGGACAGTGTCAAATGCTTTGCACAAATCCAGGTAGAGGACATCGGTTGCTCTTCCATTATCCACCAATGCTGTAACACCATTGTAGAAGGCCACCAGATTTGTCAGGCACCATTTGCCCTTAGTGAAGCCATGCTGGCTGTCATCAATCACCTCCTAATTTTCCATGTGCTTTAGCATAGTTTCCAGAAGGATCTGTTCCATGATCTTGCCAGGCACAGAGGTGAGACTGACGAGCCTGTAGTTCCCCAGGTCTTCATATTTTCCCTTTTTAAAAATTGGGGTTATGTTTCCCCTTTTCCAGTCAGTGGGAACTTCACCGGGCTGCCATGACTTCTCAAATATGATGGATAGTGGCTTAGCAACTATCAGGGAAACAAAGTTCCCTCTGGACCTGCAGATGAATCTCATCAGGTTCTGTGGACTTGTGCTGCTCCAGGTTCCTTAGACGGTCTCAGACCTGATCTTCTCTTACAGTGGGTAGTTCCTCATTCGGGCAGTTCCTTATTCTCCCAGTCCCTGCCTTTGCTTTCTGTGACTTGGATGGTGTGGCTAGAGCACTCGCTGATGAAGACCAAGGCAAAAAAGTCATTAAGCACCTCAGCCTTCTCCACATCCTGGGTGACCAGGTCTCCTCTTTCCTTCCGGAGAGGGCCTGCATTTTCCTCAGTCTTCCTGTTGTCATTGATGTGCCTACAGAAGCTTTTCTTGTTGCCCTTGACATCCCTGGTGAGATTTAACGCTGGGCTTTAGCTTTCCTAACCTGATCCCTGGCTGCTCAGACAATCACTCTGTATTCCTCCCAGGCTACCTGTCCTTGCTTCCAGCTTCTGTAGGCTTCCTTTTTTAGTTTCTCCAGGAGCTCCTTGCTCATCCATGCAGGCCTTCTGATGTTTTTGCCTGGCTTCCTCTTTGCTGGGCTACGTTGCTCTTGCTTGGAGGAGGTGATCCTTGAACATTAACCAGCTTTCTTGTGCTCCTCTCCCCTCCAGGGCTTTATCCCACGGTACCCTACCAAGCAGATCCCTGAAGAGGCGACAGCCTGCTCTCCTGAAGTCCAGGGTAGTGATCTTACTGTGTGCCCTCCTCACCACCCTAAGAATCTTGAACTCCACCATCTCATGGTCACTGCAGCCAAGGCTGCCCTTGGGCTTCACATTCCCCACCATCCCTCCTTGTTGGTGAGAACAAGGTCCAGCACGTCATCTCTCCTCTTTGGCTTCTCTGTCACTTGGAGAAGGAAGTTATCATTGGTGCATTCCAGGAACGTCCTGGATTGCTTGTGCCCTTATTAGTACAATGAGAAGCCTCATTGAAGAAAAGATGGATAATTGGGATGCTTTTCCCTTGTTATGAGATCAAGATGGAAGTTTTCGCTAACGGTCGTGGTGGTGCTGATGTTTGCTCTATGTGAGTAGTTTCAGAGACTCGCTGACATGCTCATATGCTGAGTAAGGCTGAATTCAGTTGAGTCTTGTTCTCCTCCACCTATAAAACAAACAACAGAACCCAAACACTTGCCTCAGGTTAACTGGCAGCACTTTCAAGCACTTATTTGCTCTGAAACCTTGTGTATGTACTTCTGTGGGAGATCTGCCTTTTTAATAGTAATATTTGCTTTCGAAAAACATGCTCTTCACACAGAAAGTTTGAAAACATCTGTGGGTAGTCACACCAACATAAGTGCCTGGATTTCTAAGTGAATGATTTTAATTGCAAATGCTTTGTTAGCCTTTCACGTGAATCTTCTTGTGAACTGGCTGTACAATACAGTTGCAATTGAGACAGTGCTTTATTAACAGTTTGGCTCAAGTTCATCGAGCAGGTATCCCCACAGGTCTCTTCTTAAGTGCATCTATTTATCTTGTATTTGCACACATTTAGCAGTCAGTCAGAGATCTTTAGTTCATAATTCTATGTATTGTTATCACATATGTGGCTGCTTTGGCTTTTCTCTTTGCTTGTTGGGTTGTAGATGTTAATTGTCATATTTGTCTTCATTCCTAGCCAGTTTTACTTTCTCCTTACTTAACAAACAATGCCTTATGGCTTGCTTTATCTACTTGAAGATCCCAGGTATTTTCCTACTAGATAAACAAATAGGCTTACTCTTTCATACACATCAGTGATTCTTAGATGGGTGGTTTTTCTGCAACTTTTACCTTTATTAATTATCAAATTACTGTGCCCTGCAAGGAAGTAAACACTGATGTTTAAGTTCTGGTTGCTACCTCTTGACTTCCCTGAAGAAGATTATCACTTCTTCAGATGAACTTTGGTCTCATCTCTGAGCGTATTTTGCAATAGTCTTCATTTGAAGAGCCCCTTCACAACAAATTTTATGATATTGGAAGGCAGTTACAGTGAGATGCCTAGCCTGGTTATGAACCTTTCTGTGAAGTGTGGAACTTGGTGCTGCAAGCCTGATTAACTGAGAAGTGATTTCCTAAGTGTGATTTTTCTGAAATTCTTTCTTAATCAGTGCTGTTTTTCAAGGTGAGTTTCTTTTTAGACTGAGAGAGATTTCTTTAAGTTAGAGTGGCCTTCCCAATTATTGTTAATTACCTTATAATATGAAGGTGATGAATTGCATGACTTGCTTCGGACATTCATCTGTTCAAAATTGCCTTCAGAAGCTGCTATGCTTAGAGCTTATGAGCAAGATGAAATTGCAGCTTTACCCTTTTTGTTTGGAATTTTCAGTATACAATTGAGGTGAAGACAGGGGACAGGGGGGAGCGAGATATGACCTAAAAGCATCCTACAAGAGTAAATAGTTCTTAGCTAGAAGTATATTAGGTTAAGAACAAGGCTTCCTTTAAATGGACTTTTTGTTCTTCACTGGATGGTGTTTTTAATAGATAGGGTTTCTGAACTACTGTGATGTACCTTCTCAAAGAAAATAAAATTTTTAAGCTATGTGAATATCAGTCTGATCTAAAATGTTTTGAAGCCATTTCCTTACTTCTTCAAATCGGTGTTTCAATACTCTTTCATTTTCTAAGTGCATCTTTGAAATAGATATTATGATCCAAGCCTTATTAAAAGATAATTCTAGCTTTCTAATCAAGGACTTTTGAGTTTCTCCCATATTTTTCACATGACAAGTGATACAAGACTTGCTCTAGAGAGAATATTGAAAAGATTGAAACTGTTTTTTGGAAGGTGGGATCCAAAAGGACGTGCAAAATTAGAAGTGATACAGCAAGGAAAGATCAGCCCATTTGTAATGCAAGAATAAGAGAATGTTAAGCTGGTCCAATAGCATTTACTATTTATGTACAACTAATCAGTAGAAGTCATTGAGTTCTGCTCATGTCCACTTTCAAATACCTAGCAGTCTGTTCTTCAGAAGGAAAACTGGATTTGACCTATGACTGATATGACAGCCAAATTTTCTGTAGGAATTTCACTGTAGCCTCTTCTAACCTACTGAAATACCTCTAAAAATCTACTCTTGAGAATCAAAATTTCCATTTTGTATTCTTATAATGAAACTTTTGTCATTGACTTCAGTGTAATGAAGTTGGCATTAGAATGAGATTTCTGAGCTAGTGGCTGTATGGAAAAATTAAAGCATATTGCATGAGGAATGGAGTGACATTAAATCAGGTTAAACAGAAATGTTTTTTGCCTTTTCAAGGAGGAAAAACCCCCACAACTGTTAAATCAACCCAGAATGTTTCATTTAACCCAGGACAGTGTGTATTTCTCTTGCTTTATAAATGAGAAATGAAATAAGCTTTTGGATATTTCTAGAATAAAACTGGGGGGAGATTCCTGTCGTTCTCATCTAGAATATTAAACATTTCTCATTTTAAAAAATAGTCATTCTTAGCTGGCTTTATAAATGGTTATTCTTGTTATAAAACAAATTTTGGTGCATGCAATATAATAAAAATGTCCTATTTTGATTTACACCATGAACAAGCAGGAAATTGGCTCTTTTCCTCAAAGAAGACTTCTTAAGAACAAGAACTTATGAGTTAAACTACTTGTGAAAGAAATTTAGACAACTGACTTAAAAGAACAGAGTTGAACTTAACTATCTAGAGTATAGCTGTCTGATAGTGCTACCAGCCTGGTCAGTAAGCAGAAAACTAGGATGATTAAACTAAAGTTCTAGCAGTTTTAGCAAGCTGTAACGCTACTTGGAAGAAAAATAACACCACCACCAAACAAACAAAACCAAACCAAAACCCCGTTGCACTTCTAGTGATTAGTCTAATGTTTTACTTCTGCTATGTTTAAATCTGTCATGAATACACATTTTAGGATGAGGCAGGTTAACAGTGTCTTAATGCAAAGAAGAGGCAGAAGAAACCCTCAAAATTCATGCACACAGAATAAGGTATTATTCTGGCTTTTGAAAACTATGTAAACCATTCTTTGGGCAGATGATTTCCTGCAATCAGTAAGATTTCAATGCTTAGAAATTTTTCAGTATTGTGGCCAGGACAATTAAAATTTTTCCATTGTATTAGTGTAGGGTGGACAAGATGTTAAATAAGAATAAATTATATCTCCTTGCATTGGCTAAGCCTTCTTAGGAGGGCTGTGTTTATTTGCTATGTTTTGCTATAATTACAAATCTAGATTATTTGCTTAAAGCAAAACCTCTTGACAATGTGTTTAGAAGTTTGACTTATGGTTACATTTAAGACCTACAGTAGTGACAACAGCTGATGCACTGACTATTCAAAAGCTCTTGGAAAAGGCTGAAAAGCCTCCTTTACTGTTGTTGTGGTGCCTGAATAGAACAGTAATCCTAGATGGTAATTAAATGACAGAAATTACACCAAAACATGCTGCAATCCATGCTTACCCTTTTAACCGATAGCAAAGTCTAGGAATTAACACATGAGGATTCAGGGGCAAGGGGGTTAAGCAAGTTAAGAATTTTTTTGGAGAGAGAAAATAGGACAACAAGGAGAATACAGAGTAATACATGACCTTTGCTCAAATACAACAAACCAAAGCAATATGTTTAATAGTGTAGAAAACAGTAGATTACCATGGGAGCTGAGGAATGGACTGCTGACTTTGATTTTTGACTAGCAAAGATCATGTGACAGTGAACTTTGGAGATAATGGGGAAGTAGAAGAGGATTTTAGAGGCAACTGGAAAGCAGAATAAAATTTAAGAACAGGAAGGGTTCTTCAGAAGTAATTTGGTCATTTCTATTCCCACCATTTTGTCTGGAGGGACTAAATCATGATTTAAGCAGCTGAAGGGGGTAGAAGATGAGAAGGAAAAGAATAAGGTTATACAGAAGGGGAGAAATCACTTCTGTATCTGGCTCCTATTTCAGTACTCGGACAATCCCATTTTCCATTACACTGTCACTTAGTTTCTATCTCATCCCCTCCTTTACCTCTTGAAATATTAGCCATCTTTCCCCCACAATTTTCTGGAGATGTCTCTGTGAGTTTTCATTCCAGGTAAAATAAGGAAGGCAGATTTCAATCCTTCTTTCTCCATATCAGACCTCTTAATTTGGGGGAAGGCTGTAATTCAGGTTTGGAACCTATAGGTGAAGTGGGTTAATCCTGCATATAAAATGCCCCTCTGCTCTTCACAGACTCTATTAGTCTCAAGACACAATTGATTGTCTGCGGTATATGATTTCATCCATACTGATAAATATATTACATAGTGGGCATCAAAGGCCTTATGGTTAGTGAAAAGAAAATTACTGCAGAATGAGCATCTGTGACGGCTGTCAAAAGGATTATATTTTTATTACACAAGAGGGTCAAAAAACTTTTGTTACAATAGATACAATGTTTGGGAACGGACCTTGAAAATGCATTGAGATGCTAGAATTAAAATAATACTCTGCTCATAAAATTTGCATGCATATTGTTCCCCCCCACCTTAGATGCTGTAGCACCAGCTTTTTTTTTTTGGTCATATCTTTTATGATCAGGTTTTATGATAAGTTTTCTGTGTTCCGCATTCAAGCAAAATAGCTAAAACTATCTATCTTATAGGATAATAAAATTGTCAGTTAACAAATGTAACTAATTTCATATTGCTAAAATACCCAAAAGAATGGGTCATTGGGACCAGACTATGAGAAACTCTTCCCTGTGCCAATAAGGGGTTCTTTACATAGACTTTGATGAGGTAATGTGTGTGATGTGGTATTACTGCAGAGAGGAAATGCAGTTATTCAGCCAGAATTTCCAGAAACAAAGCATCTCATTTTAGAAATCATTCTTGTGATTTAAAACTCTGCATTCTTATTTCGCTTCTTTAACATGTCCACGTTGTGTCCTCTTCCTCACTATCTTTGAATGTGGGGGTTAAGTATGACCCTTCAAAGATACCTAAGCTTGTTTTCTGCCGGGATGGTTTAAGGCGATATTGGTATCCCTGTATCCTTTCATCACAATCTTGCAAGAAATTTAGGTGTGTATTTAATTATACACAGGTTAAATAATTCTCTTTTAAGTTCTTTGGGTCAAAGACTTTGTAGAGTATCTCAAAGATACAGTGCCTGGTATCTAGTTCCTGTTAGAAAGTTGTAAGTTAGACTTCTGACTGCCACTTTTCAACTTTACTAGAACAGAAAGCATCATTATAGCCTGTAATGACTTCAAAGTTGAGCATTACTAAATAGGGTACAGCAGAATTACCTAGCCATGCTGTCTTTTGTATGTAAACTTCATGAAAAACATTTAAACCTCATGTGAGTTTATATTCTCATAGGTAAAGGGTCTGGTTTTTCTCTTTCTCCCCCCGCCCCCCCAACCTGGTCCATTTTCACAGAAGCACAGCATTAGACTATTTTAAGGCATTAGACCTAAAACTCGATATACAGTTTTCAAATCTGATGTATTCTTCCTTTATGACTGTAACTGCTCTGTGCATCAACTTCTTTTCTGTAGAATAGAAATAATACCACCTCTCCACTTGTCTTTTTTCATTTGTTTAAACTCTAAAATATCTGGGAGAAGAAATGGACTGCATGACTGCAGTATTGCTTGCTAGTAAGATCTTTGCTGTGTAACACATGTGAAGAATGTCATACTTTCTTCCTTACATAAGAATTATTTGGACTTGATATGTTCTGTTGATGATTTTCTATATACTGGTCTATAATGTAAATAGGAAATGAATGTCACTGTCAGAGGAACCATTTCAGAAAGTTTTGTCAAATTGAACTATTGGGTACTGCAACTGGAAGACAAGTAGTGGTTTGTTAATACTGATGTATCTGATGAGCATCTGACGTAAAAAGCTGATCCTGTTGACTTCAAGGCAAAACTCCTACTGTCCTCAGTAAAGCTGGTATTCTACCCTGAAACTTAATGATAAGTTAGCTAAGGAGCTAATCAAAACACTATGGTGAAGTTACTTTGCACAAGGTGCGGAAATAAATACCCTTCTCTGTAGAGGAAGTTTACATAGAATAAACAATTGAGCTGAATGAAAATACATGGCTGGGTCATGGTTATTTTATGCATGACAGTGTACTTTCTATCTGCAAGTTATAAGGTGCTTACTGTTAGTGCATGCTGAGGTAAGTTGGATTTAGAAGGATGCTGAAACTAGAAACAATACTGGCTTACAGAAAAATGGGTAAATGTTTTTTTAGGAATACTTTGTTTCCCACCATAAAGCATGACTGTCAGCTCGGGGGCTGCCACATCCACAAGGGCGGGAATTCCTCAGTCAGTTGCTCTGTAGTCATGAGCCTGTGTTCAGGGCCATTTACTGTTGACTGGGATGCAGCGTGATTGTTCTACGGTCTCCAGTATATAGTGTGAGCCCATCGACTTCCTGCCAGACTTGCACATGTACCAAGTAAAGGTGAAATTGTGTTTCAAGTATAGTTGACAGCAAAACCTTATTTCAGAAGTGACATAATTTTGTACCCAGCTGAATCCAATAGGACTTAGCCTCATGATTGAAACTGAGTATATTCATCAGTCTTCATAATGGCACATAATGGCAGTCATATTCTTGAGGCATTTAATTTTTGTCTTTTTTTTGTCACTGTTTAAAAATGTAATCCCTATCAATATTGGAACTTTTCAACAATAAACTGTTCTAGTAACTGTGCAGAGAGAGGTGTACTTACAGATCACATGCAATCAGTGCCAGCTTTGTGCTGGAATGACCCAGAATACCATGCCAGAACCCATTTCAGGTGTGAGAGGAGCTTCACTCCCTCTCTGCTTATACATGAGGCTTTCAGAACCTCTTTCCAGCATCTCTTCCATACGAATTGTTGTTTGTGTACTGCTGTAATTATAGACGTATAAGTGGCAAGTGTTTGAGGTGGAAGCCATTTCTTAGGTACGTGGCTGTATGGAGCAAAGCACAGTGTTGATGTCAGTGGCTCATGACTAGGTTTCACAGGTACTATTGTAGTACTTGAAACACTAAGGAGTATCTCTGGTATCTCTGTGTGTATGATGTATGCCTGCCCACTGAACATATACAAATAAATATTAAACAGAGGAAGTCACTTCTAAATGAATTGCAGTTTCAATCTGCAGTTAGTGCTTCTGCTACATTCCTGTATTTTTGCTCAGCTCCACTGGGCTCAATGGGGAGGAGGTGTTCAATGCTTGATCTATGTGAGGTCAAGAAACAGGATTTCTGTGGAATTCTATACAAGTCTTTTCAAGTAGCTTCTCTCAAACCTTCCTCTGTGCACAGCAAAAAAACTGCAGAAACCCCAAGCTAGACATAAAATAAGCACTTTTTACAATCCTGTGAAACAAAGGATGTGAAACAAAGATTGGGGCCTGTGATGTCACCACCGGCAGCACAGCTTTGTTGTACTTGGTTTTTCAGTTCCAAAAATGCATGTTAAAAAAAAAAAAAAAGAGAGGGAGAGAAATTGTTGAAAGCCACTTTTCGGTTGCTCTGCATGCCTTTTTTCCTTCTGCTTGGCAACCTCCACACCTGCTGTTCTGACTACTAAAAATTGTCCTTTCTTTTGTCCTGCAAGTATTTCTGCCTAAGAGGAGAGGACAAAGGATTCACTAGCATTTTTCTTGGTTCTGCTGCCTTGTAACTTTCAAAATGAAGCTCTTGTTAACAATTCAGTGTTCTTGGGGCTGCAAAATTTAGGTTTTTTACTTAGAATGGCTATGAGCTAGGGTGGTTGCAGTAGCACAGGCACTTATTGCTCTTAAAACTATCTTTTTAATGTATTCTTTAAGTGTATAGCAGTGAAAAAAGGCATTTTCTGCTGCAGTGTGAGGCTGGTGTGTTTAACAGGAATGAGGCAAAAGAACCCGTGAAAGGAAGTCACTCCCATCTTCTACCATACCGTTTTTCTTTCCAACATTTGTTGGTTCAAGGCTCCCACACAGTTTCCTTTGCCTTAGCTGGTGCAGTGACAGCTCTTTATCCTGTTCTAGTCTGCTTTAAGAATAGCCTTCATTTGTGATGTTACTGAGAAACATTTCAGTATATGAAACATTTGAATATGCCATCACAGATGTTTTAAAGAGGAAGGCCAGTTCTTTCTCAACTTACTCTGATAAGTGTTTTTCATTATTATCTTTAATGAGAGGGTGAGCAATATTTGACCAAAATGTTCCCTGGAATCCAAAGAGTTATTTGCCTCTTAAGGAAACACTGATAGCTAGTTTCAGATTTCAAAAACGAAAAAGTCTTGCCCTTTGAACAAATTCATACAAGAGCCAAGCTGTCCCAGAAACACCACCACCACACACAGACACAGTAGATTAAGTGCAGAATTTTGCCAATTCACCCCAGGTGACTACCTGGGCCATTTTATTTCTCGTAAACCTTGCTGCTGCCAGCACTACTCTGTAGTATAAAGACAGCTGAGCGGGTTCTAGATGAACCAACTGGAAGCAACCTATGTTTCTTCACAGGCTAGACATGGATCTTACATACAGGTCTGTACTAGACAGCTAGCGTGCTTTCAGTTCACATTTAGAACCGACTTGCAGTGTATATTGAGCTGTTTTCCTTGGGCAAGTTGGTATAATACTGCCAAAATACTTGTAGTGCAGTCCCATCTATGTCAGATAAGCTACACATTGTGTTGGCATAGTAAAATAATCCTCATAAGGAAAAAAAAAAAGTATTTTTGCTAGTTTAACCACAACTGGCAGCTTCTTCCAGCACTGCGACATTAATCAGGGGTTGCACCATTTTCTGACTTAGCAATCTGTGCCAGCAAAATTAGCTGGTTTTCCCATTGCAAAGTGTCCCGATTTTAAAATGTGTTAAATAGCATAGTGACATTTTTGAGCAGGAACATGTTACCATTTCAGCATTGCTGGCCAGAAAATCATTTTCAAGCCTTTTAGAAAGCAGTAGATCTAGTGCTGTAAGACAGGACATGCTTAAGGTAATAACTTTGCAAGCATTGATGCCTAGTGGTTAGCCAGAGTTAAAGTACAACTTGGTACCCATGCAGGGGCTTGGAATGTTTAATTAGACTGTAAAGGAATGGAGTAATAATTCACATTTGTAAAAGGAAATATCCTTCCTAAAATTGATGGAAAGAGGAAAAAAGTATTCCTGAGAATTCTTAATTCCTTTGAATTTGACATGTTTAAATTAATCCTTTTTTCTGAGTCCACTTTAACTTTCGCTTAACTTACTCTTCATGTTTTTTTACTTTTGAGCAAAATAATTTTTGAATGTGTTTTACAAACCTTAAGTGATGGAAGGTTAGAAACCAATCTGTTTAGATACAGACACTGATTAACGATGTTCAAGAACGTGAGAATGAAATAAAATTTAGATGTCAACATACTTTTCACAGGAAGGTTCATTTTTCAGAAGAGGCTATTTTGAAAGGAAAATATATCAAAAGTGTTCCCATAGAGACCATAGGTAGTTACAGCTGACAACATATTGGTCAGACCAAAAATTTACTCATGCTTATTTTTCAGTAGATAAATTGTCAATGTATTACTTTTTTCTCAAATGGATAATAAAAATACACTAGCCAGGTTTACTGCCATGTTTATAGATACACATATTATCAGGTTTTAGAGCTATGCTGTAATACAGAGATCAATGATATTTGTATATTAGATTTGGGAGATTTTTAAAACGTGCCTGTTATAAAACCACTAATCGTACCTTTGTAACTTCTTTTATTTCTCAGTAAGATCTTTAAAATTACATGGACAAACTGTTTCCAATAAATTAGTGGAATTTACATTATTAATTTAAGACTTAGAAATTGTAATATTTTAAATTAAAGTCCATTTCTGTACTGAAAATATCTTGAAACCACAAGCTTAAGCTTCCCTGGAGAAGACCTTTGCTTTTCTTAAAAGCTGAAATGATAACTTGATTAACAATAGACATTTGTAATCACTTTGAAAGGAATCCTGTCCTGCTCTCAAGTTCTTTTAGAAAATTATTACAAAACTCTATGTTTCCTTATCATTTCTGCCTCATGGCAATTCATCATTTCAGAGTCAAAATTCAGTTGTTTCAGATTACTTTCTTCCATGAATAGACCAGACCTGATCGTTTCATCTTACTAGATTTATTTATTAATTCATCAGTGAAGCACTCATTTCAGCTTACACAGCTGGCTAATCTTAGAAGCTGGTTGCACAAGATCACTCAGCTGCCTTGTTTGACTCAAGAATCCAGGTACACATCTGAACTGAGTTTAGTTCATTAAAAATAAGAGTTCTGGATGACTACAACAGATCTTTGTCAGCTGCCTACACTCATGCTGATACAGTACATGCAAATGAGAATGTATGAATATTTCAGTCTCTTGACAAAACTAAATGGTGTTCAAAGCATTAGGAAAGGTTGCAGCTCTTGGCTGCAGAAGGAATTTTGCTTATGAGAAGTGAGAAAGTTAACACTAACTTGTAGCTGAAGTTAGTTATCAGTGTCAGTAAATCATCACAACAGCAGCTGGTAGTTTTTTACATAGCTGACTGTCTCCCTGAAGTAATTTAGGTATTTTTCCCCCAGATGAGATCTAATGTATGCAGCGAAGGGCCAGCTGCAGGACAGGCAACAATCAAAAATTTTCTAATCTTCATCAGCAATAAATCCAGGAAATCAAATATCCTGTCAAATGCAAATACATAATGAATTACACCAAGAAACTGAGTAGCTAAAGTTTATTTGCACTACAGCTACATTTCAGTAATACTTTTAATATCTTTAGTTTTGCTATAGAGACAGGAATTTGACTGTCAGTAAAGATTTTGTGCTGTCTTAGGGGAGTTTCTCATCAGTTAAATTTTGTGATTAAAAGGTTTGAATGTACCACTGATTCTCTAAAATTAATTCTCTTGTAATAAAAGAATCCCTTAACTTCTTTATCAGATTCTACTGTGCAACGTACTGGGTAGTCAGGGTAGGAACTGCCAAAATCCATTTCCAACTTGCACACGTTATGATGTGTCTCTCAGGATGTAGATGTAGGACAGGTTGCAATGGCTGACTAAATGTGTTGGTGAAAAGGGAAAGGGGTAAAAGAGTCAGGAGATGAATGAGCAGCATTGAAGGTTGTAGCGTGTGCAGGTTTCTTGGCTTTGTCCTATTGATAATTGCTATAGACTGCTTGAAGTTCACAAGATGGTCTTCAGGCTGTACCTAATAGCTTTATGTTTTAGCACTCGTGCATATTGTCTCTTCATAACTGTTTCTAGAACAGCTGGGGGAAAACATGGGGGGTTGAAATAAAATAAAGTAGTTCGTATTTTCAATTTTAAAATTTGTAAAATAAGGGGGAAGAATTTCATGACCAAGTTAGTGTAATATAGATTTGCTCGTCTTTAGCAATACTAAAACCCTAACTGCAATGCTTTGTCTGCAGTTATGTAGAGACTCTCAGATGCTTATCTTCAAGCATATGTGTAGTAAGATGGTTTTAGGGAAGAGACACGGAGCAATGTTAATGCTGCAGTATAATCCAAAAGGTTTTCTACCAGCAGTTCCTTTTCATAGGTTGTTTTAATCGTTTCAAGAAAGACAACCATCAACTGAAAATTAGTATCTGTTTTTCATAAACATTTTCTTGAGGTTATTGCAGTGTGAAACCACATGTTTTCTTAATAATCAGGTTTTCTTTCATGCCAGTTATATTGCTGCCTTTGTAACAAGACTGTAATTTCATTGTAATAGCATTCATGAACTCACACTAGATACATCTTTAAGCGTGTTTTAATGTGAGAAGTGAACAGAGCTGGACTAGAAGTTAGGTTTCGATCACAGACTTCTCTTTTCCATCTAATTTTTAACAGCTTTCTTGACCACTGTGATTATCTTGTCTGCATTGTGCACCCCCTTACTGCTGCCACAATGCAACCAGTGTTGTCTGTTGTCTTCAGATGAGCAAATAGGCTGAGAAGAGGCCATTTTCCTGCTGCTGATCCTCCTTGTCCCAACAATGTAGAAAGTGCAACGAAGTTAATATGTGTCTGAGGTTGGTGAGGGTGTTTTCCAGGAGGAGACTGGGGAATAAGAGATTATGGAAATCAGAGCTTTTCTAGGTATCATTTAATCATAACTGTGAAAAATTACCATGTCCCAAGAAAATGGAGGAAGGAAGTGGAAGGAAGCTCATCACTGCAGCTGCTGCTGTGACATGATTTCCCAGGGCCAGGTTACTGGTGCTCACTAAGATTGGAAGGCCTGCTGGACATTACTGGGAAAAGAGGGAGTCATCCTCAGTTATGTCACGTGTGGTGGTATGTTTTTCCCTGTATAGTTATGTCTGTATGTGGATGTACCTATCTTGGTATAACAGTGATGTATCTATATCTTTTGATTAACTATGAGAATTAGCAGAAGCTCTATCACTCTCTGCACTTTTGTAATGCTGTAGTTTTATTTACCTTGGAAGAGTTGGCAGCTATAGGTGTATTTATTAGGACTTTCTGGGCACTAAGAAAATATAAACAACTGAAACCGAAATGACACTAAAGTTACACGCGCAACCTTGCCATGAAGCATAGAGCCAAATTTAAGAGGGTATAGCATATATGTTTTTTAAGGAAAGATTATAAGAAGTTCGTTAGCCGAAGAAAAGGCTGAGTGAAGATATGATAACACTTTTTGTGTGTATTAATTAAAGACTGATGCAAAGAGAGGTGTAATCAATGTATCTGTAGGTAAAACATTCTCCAGCTGCACTGGGGGATGGGCTTGAATCAAAGCAAAGGAGCTGCAAGTTAGACATAGGAGAACCTTTCTAGCCATGAGGTTAGAGAAACACTGGAAGGGAATTGCCTGAGAAGGCTGCAAAACCCCTCTGGTAGTGGAGATTCTGTGAGCTCTTGCAAAGGATGGTTTAGATGTACTTAATCCTTTGACAGAAAGATGGATTAAATGATCTCTTGAATCAGCTTATATTCTGTTATTCTATAAAGAGAGCTAACTTGTGAGGCAGTGCTGATGTATTTAATAAATTCTTTTGCTAGTTCCTTTTGTTCTTTCTAATAACCAAAAAATGCAAAATGTGCACTGTTTTTCAAACATCTCTTCTAAACATAGCTTTTCTTTTCCTTCAAAGTGAGGGGAAAATTATTTCTACATAAAAATCTTGCCACATGAAATGGTTATTTCTCTTGGCAGCTTTCTTGCCAATGATTCACTGATTCCCTTCAAGAAAAGACAGCTAGATAAAACTGTAAGGGTAACCGAAGTAATGTACATAGCAGCAGAGTAAGAGCTAAAATGTCACAGTGTGTAAGTAAGAAGTAAAATCTGGTGTAATGATCCGATACATATATCTGGTTGCTGCACCTGAAGTCCATAGTGAGGAGGGAGGTTAAAGGCAAACAAGTTCAATTTCTATAGTGGTGGTGAGAGTAGAATTTACAGTGCAATTGTCGGCAGAAACAAAAAGCCACCCACCTGCTGTGTCTCATATTAATTTCTGTTCTCCTTGATCATAACATTACAGCACCTTTCCTTTGAATGTTGCTCTCTTTGAATCATTCATTGTTGCATCTTCTGCAAGGGAAAGCAATATTCCTACCATAATTCTTATTCCAGGAAAAGATAGCAAAGCACTTAAAAAACATGAGTAAGGACCATTTCTTCTATTTCATAGTAGACATGTTGAAACACAGAGTGAAAAAAAGCCTCTAAAACTGTGATTCCTCAACCATTTCTTTAGTCTACTTTATGACGTAGCCGCAAAGATACTTGCGATTGCTACCAGAAGGGAGGAGGTGGTGTGAGTCTAGGAGTCTCAAAGGATATGGAAAAGGATGGACATTCTCCTTCCCTCCACAGTGACCACAAATAAGCTTAAAATGCTGCATTAAAAATTAAAATTGGTGCATTAAACCACCCTTCTAATTGCTGATTTACAGAACTAGAAAGAAAACCTAATTCTTAGCCTCAAATTTTATTAAAAAAACCCCAACCAAACTACAACCAAATCTGCCTTTCCTTTTTCCTTCAAATGCAGTTCTCTAGTTTTAAAATGCCCTGTCAGTCTTGACTAATAATAATCATAAAAAATTATTCAGCTAAATCACTGCTAATTACCACATTTCTATCACCTCTATTCTGTGGCCTAGTATTAGGAAATACTTTGTACGATCTAGGTGCTTTCTTCTAGTGTGGCACCTGTTGTCCTGCCCATCTCTTCCACCTGGCTGATTGAGCTCTAGTTGCTCAGAGACACTCTCATGGTACTGCACTAAATATGACTGTTTTATTCAAACGACAGCATGGAAAAAAAAATTCAAAATGGTCAAATAGTGAATGGTTAGTTGTATCTCTGTCCTCCTAAAAATGGTCATATTCAATTTAATGATTGCTGAAGCAGTAGTTATAAAATCGGAGCATTTCCCTGTCATCACAAATATGTATACATGTTCACAGATTCTGTCACTCTCCTGGCCTTTGATGTGTGGCTCTAGTGTTCTAGTCTCTTGTTCTGATCTTCCCAGCTGGCACTTAATAAAATACAAACATCACAAGACTTGGATTAAAATGGCAGTTTTGTTGTTGCCAGTTCTATTGGACATAATTGAATAAATCTTCCCCTCCCTGAAAAGCTTCTAGATTTCCGCGTACAGTACTGATTAAGGCTGTATGTACTCAATTACTAGCAAGACTGTACTTTTCAAAAAACATGCAGCTTATTTGCAGTGCGAGTTAGCATTCCATAACTGATAAGCCTTCTTTTTTTTTAATCATCATTCTCACTGCCTGGTCAAATTGCATGCTAGTAAGTGAGATATTTTACAGAAATCTACTATATTATTACTATTTCTAAGCTACCTTCACCACCAACAACACTGAGAGAAATAAAATTTACTTTACCATAAGCCCACAGTGATATGCATTAATTATATTACTCTCCGTAATTATTTAGTAATTGGTTTCTGTATTAACCATTTCATTAACTTTCTGTAGATCCACATCACGCTCTCAAGCTTGTAATTACCTGGATTATCTCATTTACTTTTAGAAATGTGCTTAGGTTTCTTCAGGTCCTCTGAAAGCTGCCATAGTTTCCCAGCAAACTGAAAAAAGGATACATATGTCCCCCAGCCAGGTCTTCTAAAACAACTGGATACAAATTACACAGAATTGCAAATATCAAATTACAAACCTTAGTATCAACTCATTAATGTCATCCTAAATTATTCTCGATATGGAAATATTTAATAGTCTCAGCTATACGAAACATCTGTTTCTTCCCAGATACACAACAGAAGTGCTTATTGATCTCTTTTTAATTAGCTGTTACTAAAGCCAAGATTTCCCTCTAGTAATGAATCACTATCAGAATTCCTGCAGGTTTATTCAGGAAAAAATCCTATTCCTTTTATTGCTAACAAAGAACAAGCTATTACCAATATTATATCTGTTTTTCTTGATTAAACTCTTACATTCTTAACCTCTGCCTTATATTCAGTATTATTTTTTAGGCAATTCTAACTTTAAGTCTACTTGGTGTTTTAATTATTTTGATATTCGTTCTGAAAAAAGGTGGCGGCTTTTTCAAACAGGATTGATGCTTAGAGAAGTATTTTTAATCAGCATTCATAGTTTTCTGCACTTTTTTTTTCTTTATGGTGTTATTGTTTCTAATTGTTTTCCCCTTGGAAGAACTGACTTATTTTAAAGCTACAAATGTAGTGGTTTGGATGTTACGCGTGCTTGCAGATAACAGTACACACTATCATTATTTCTTGTACAAAAGTTATACTGATTTTTAGGTTTGTGATCTGTTGTTTTTCATATGCTAAGATGTCTTCTTAGAGAATCTGCTTGTGCCAGACAGCATTTTTTTGTTAATGACAAATGTTTTGTCTCTAAACACTTTTTAGATAGCACTGTGTCTCCACTCCTGCGCCCACATATGTTCCTCAGAATTTAGTTATTCATGATAATGTTGATTTTCACCCCCTCCCCTTTTGTTACATGCAGATGCAATTGTCTTGGGATTTTAATTTGATTCAGTAGATTGTAGTAGACACCTATTAGTAAACTACCTAGTATTGATATGATACAGCACTGATTTCATAAGCATTTGACATCATGTTACTCTTGAGCTGTCACAAACTAACAGAGTAATTTTTGACATCAATTGTCATTTTCCTTACTTTTTTCCAAGTTGCTCCTCTATAAAGACCTTAGAACAATTTTTTTAACAACCCAAGAATTAGACTCACCCCACCAGCTTTCAGTAGCACCACCTAGGCTTTCTGGTTTATAGCCCAAGCTCCCAGTGTGTTGTACAAACCAATAAATTACCTCTTTATTATTCTCTAATGTCAACGTGAGTTCAGTATGCTGAAGATCTTATATATCCAGCATCAGTCTGCATTAGCAGAGACAACAGGATAGGGTACCAGACGTTCCTACTGATGTTGATGACAACACTTGCATTGGGACAGAGTGTCTGCTAGAGCTGTAGAATGTGCAGCTGGTGATGTTGAATCAGTGTGGATATTAGATGTGTTCAGACTCATGCAGTTCTGGGGCTGTTCTGCAAAAAAACTAGGATAGCCTTTTTATGATGACTGCCAGCCAAAGTGCATCACATCTCACCCTCATTTCTAGGAAAACAAGAAATAATAATCCCATCAAATGCTCTGACTCTGATGAAAAAATCATTTTTTGAAATGTTTCCAACCATCTCAGTTGCTCGACCCACTTTCTGAACGACTGCACCCTCTAATGGGGTAAAACAGATTGACTTGCAAAGCAGCCAATTTATTTTTTATATTGTTTATATCCTTCTACTACTTATAGGCATAATATAACAGCCCATTCTTGTGACAGTAAAACAAGCACATTTTTGCTGAATGTAGGTTACAGGGGAGGTGTGAATATCCAGTAAAGGCTTTATATGATTCATCTCTACTCTGGGTTAATGATAAGTATGTAAATAGCTGTATACATTCATGGTAAAATGAGAAAGGAATTTTAATGAAGTCATAGAAAGGATAATTTATTTCACTTCAAAAAACAGAAAAAAGGTATGATATTTTTTTTTCTTGTTGCGCAAAGCCATCTCGTTTTACCAAATCTTTGTGGGGAAGTAACAGTTTGAACAATGAAAGTAAGATGAATGAGAAACCTAACCATGATGTTGCATCTCGTCAAACAGGTAATTCTCTAATGGACCAATGAAAGCCAACGATGACAAGTTGTGGTCAACAGTCCTTGAATGTGCTGATGGTTCTGCTTTCATTATTCTTGTCAGCAGGTAACTTTTATACTTTGAATCTTTCACTGATGTGTGCCACAGGGAAAAATTAGTTGAAGTTTAATACTGGGTCCCTACAAAACAAACAAGATCAAATGAACTGTTAATTGAGTAATAAATAAATAAGTCTCTCTGTATTTAAGAACTGGAAGCTAGAATTTGAAATGCATTTGAAAATCCATTTTAAGAAGGAAAAGGTGGTGGGACACTGACATGGTAAAGCAGGCTGAAAATTTAAAAGAAACAAAGCTACTGTTTTGATATGCCAGTTTTTCATCTCATCTAAAAGAAAAAAGCAAGCTCTACATCACCATACAATCCAACCATTTTGCTAAATAGCCATCTTTTGGAAGCAGAGCAAGTCGGGTTCCAGTTGTGTGGTTTTTATATGTGCACACAAGAGTACATAAGCATGTGAAAGGTTGAACTTGGAACTTCAGCTATTCTTGAGATTAATATATGTTAGATACAATGTAACTTTTCACATATATTTAAGAGAAAAATGCATGATGACATGGTATGCAAATACTATGTTATTATCCTGAATTTAAAGAATTGACTGAACCACAGGGTGGTTCCAGAGATTTTTCTCCTGATGGTTGGTAAATCTACCCTAGATGTTTGCTACTAGCACGCAGAAAAGATTTGTGCAGAAATCTGTCAGTTGTTAGACTGAGAACGAGACAAATGCTATGATTATTAGTTGCATTTGTTCTTCAGGAGTTATTTGTGACATTAAGGTTTTCTGTAATTATGAATGAATATTAAAAAAAAAAAAAATTAAAAGGTTCTTAGTCCAAACAGGTTTGATCCTGCAAGTTTTTAGCTCTCAGGTACCTCTTTTATCCTCCATTCTTGAAGCACTTTTTAATCCAAAAAGTTTTTTTTTTCCAACACTGCTCCTTATTCCCTTATACTACATCACATCCCTAACCACCATACTTAAAACTTTACTAGGCATTATATCTTAAGGTATCCTTGTGCTCCAGTAAGAGTTGTTACTACTCTGCATAATGCTTATAATACTCAGTGTTAGATCCCCATCAATTAGTTCAAATGTCTATTTTGTTGCCCACATTCTCATTGTTTGTTCCAAGTTGATTCTTGCTAATGATAGTTCATTATTTAGCTATAACTGACAAAGTCCGTTTCTTAACAATGTTATAATGTTGTCAACTAGACTGCATCTCTGCCTAATCTTAAAACACTTTTTTCCTTTAGGGTCCTTCCACTGATATCCCTATGTATGGCGCTGCATCCCTAGTTATGTAACCATCCTCCTCCCATGTATTAGAATCAGACACAGGGGTTGTAGCAGCTGCTTTGTTGTTTTCCAGGTTAAAGTAATTTCAGAAAGCTATTTCCCTGGTGTATGAACCAAGCCAATTATTCAAGAGCACTTCAGTGAATGTACCTCAGTGATCAAACATCACAAAACTTTTCCAGCTGCTCCAGTCTCTTCTGTTGATTTTCGTTAAGTTTTCATACGTTTACCACTCTTTATAGGGGACTTCTACTAGACACATCCTGAGATCCCACTTCTCCAACCATTTTCCTCAAGGTGGTATAAATACCCATGTTCCAGTTGAATGGGACACTGTGATTACACCGTGTGTGCAAATAGAAGTAGTCAGCCACTGGTATAGATACACACTTATTCCTTCAAACCCAGACGTAAAGCCAGTGTTCTGGTATTTTTTTCTCTTAGAAGAAAGGTACTGCCTCTGAAGTACAATGTTTTTATTTGAAACTACTTGCATATATCTTTTACTTCTTACATAATTTAGCTATTAACATAAAAAAATGTTGTCTTTGTAAATGCGTACCTTATCTTCTTGTTGCTCCTTGGCTATTAGTATTTTATTATCTGACATCCATTATTAGCATGTAGAGTACAGGCTTAATTTGAAATCATCACAAGCCTTTCATGCCAGCCTAACTCTTTTCCTTGGGGAATTCTGCTACTGACATCTGTAGGAGTGGCTTTGGCTCGTTGCTAACTCACACATATTTTACAGGATGAAATTTATTATTTTGCAGCCAGCATGAATGTAATTTTTTTTTTGTCCAAGACAGGTCAGCTTCCATAAAGGAAAACTACTGGCTTTATGCAGTGAGAATGACATGGGAAAAAGAGGATGCTACTGTCACTGGAATGTTATGAACATAATTTTTAAACTGAGCTGAAATAAAAAAATGTAATGGCAAGACTCCTTTTGAGTTCCCTAGATTTACAGACTCCTGCCTGTAAGATCATGCTTTACTTCCAAGTCTTTGGTACATTAGTGCTAAATTTCTGAAATCTGTATGCATGGTTGAATTACCGCACTTAACAATTGGAAACATAACTTTCACTGGCTCCATAGGTGGAATGAAAGTAAGGGCACAAGTAACAGAAAAGTTCCCAGAGCAGCTGTTCTCAGAGCCCGGTCTTCATTGTGTTAGAAAAGGAGAGAAGCAGCGACAGTGGCAGTGGAGCAGAGGTGTGGTCAGTTGCAGGGTCGTGGCTCAGCATGAGGGTGAAGTTTGGCAGTTTTATCTGAGTGATTAGGAAGGAGATGCAGTTGCCTAACATGAGCAAAATGCTGTCAGGCCAGGGACAAATAATGCTGAAAAGAAAGGCTTCAGTTCAGAGTAGGTAGGCTATGGCTCTGTTTAAAAACAGGATGAAATTGGACTAAGAATACTGAAACTTCAGACTGATTTTATTTCAGTGCTATCAAGATCACAATGGCATGCAATTTTAGGATTTGTGAACACTTACTAGTTGTACTAGCCACACAGGGAATGCATAATAAAGGCAGGAGCAGCATGCAGTCATACCAGAAGAATATCCTTTCTGACCATTAACTCTTAGATTTGCTTTGCAGTAATGTTGATACTTACATTCATTTAACTGATTGAAACACGTTTATAAATTCAGGGATGGCAGCAAGGCTTATACTAACAAGCAAAAATTGGCAGATTATTTGCACATTACAGTATTTTTTCTTTGAAGTAGGAAATGAACGTCCATATAGCAAAATTACCAGAGGATCTCAAATGATTGACATTGTGCTAAGTAATATGTATAAATGTGAATATTTCTGTGGATGCATATGGAAAGCTTATAAAGACCAGTCATTCTGAAAACCTCGGGGCTGTAAAAATTTAGTAGCTACATTAAAAATTTAATCAGCATTACACAGATCTCTAACTGTGAACAGAGAGGGAAGTAACAGTTTGATGTACACTGGCTGTTTATCTTTTAAGGTGGAGTAAATACATCTAAAGATGAGCTTAAATCAGTCGTTTGAAGCATGACAGACTATCCTCCTTTTGAAATTAGTAGGAAGAGAGATAGGAGCATCTCTATCACTTACCTGTTCAATAATACTTATAAAAAATAGTATGAGAATTTGCACATGCAGCTCCACTTCAGAAACAGCTGCCATCTTTGCAACAAGCAACTTAATAACCTTTCACGTACAATACTTTCATCTGAAGTATTTCTGTAGAAATTAGGTGCTCTAATCCTCAGGATTTAAGCAAAGTTATTTTCAGGAAAAATACTTTTTAAAAAAAATACACTTTGTTTATGGATCTCCGATTCTCAGAGAAGCAAAGACAGCAAGTAGAATTACACAGATTACAAGAAATTGATGAAGTTTTTTCACTGTGTACTAGGCGTGGCTGGGATGGGGTTAATTTTCAAGGTGGCCTGTATGGTGCTGTTTTTCAGACTGGTAACCAAAACAGTGTTGGTAACACACTAGTATTTTAGCTGTTGGTGAACAGCCCTTACACAGGGTCAAGGCCACTTCTGTTTCTCCTTGTGCACCTCAGCAAGGAGGCTGGAGTGGGCAAGAGCCTGGCAGGGGACGCAGCTGGCACAGCTGACCCAAACTGGCCAAAGTTTCCATGTCATGTAACGGCCTGCTCAGCAATAAAACCGGGGTGGAGGTTTATCCAAAAATTGCTTGGGGACTGGGTGGGCATCAGTCTGCTGGTAGTGAGTGATTGCTTTAGCATCACTTGTGGGTTGGGGTTTTTTTTGTTGGTGGTGTTTTGTTTTTTTCCTTATTCATTTATTAAACAGTCTTTATCTCGACCCACGAATTTTCTCGCTTTGCCCTTCTGATTCTCTCACCCGTCCCACTGAGAGGGGGAGTGAACAAGCAGCTGTGTGGTGCTTAGCTGCCTACTAGGGTTAACTCACCACACACTGACTACCAAATTCAGACTGTAATTCAATCATCATGTTATGCTGTAATTTGTGCATTTATTTTAATCACTGACACACATTTTACTATTTAAGGATTTGCTTAGGACTACATTTTATTACAGACATCACTCCTCCTCTGACCTGATGTTATCTTCATTCTCCCTTCATTCTGTAGTCATCCTTCCCCCAGTTTTCATCATCAAGTTTGGGTTTGTTTTCCTTTTAAAATGGGCAAAGGACCCATCTAGGGATCAGGGGACATTTTCACATGTGCTGTTAAGTAAACCACTTTGCAGTGACGAGCAGGCTAAACTTCTTAGGGTCTTATAGCCCTCCAGTGCATTCTCACAGTGCGGTGTCTCTCAGAGCACTGAATGATTTCAGAGGCATGGAAGTATTTGATTGCTTATGAAATATAAAGAACAAGTTTTAATTCTTATAACATGCACTAGATGTGTATATAAGCCCAGTATAACTTTGCAGGGCTGCTGTTCACTTGTGGTAGCTTAACACAGGTGTAATTCACCTAAGCTAAATTGTAGTAATAACATACAAAAAATGACATTTTTCCTATCCTGTTATTTGCAAAGCTAGTTCTAGCAATAAATATCCTCCATTAAAATGTCCCAAACTTGAAACCACCATCTATGCTGGAGGCTTCAAAAATTACATTCTCAGATTTGGAACACACATTTTTCCCAGGCAGGGCAAGACATTTAATTAGTTTTTCAATATCTATCTTCCTTTAGAAATAGCATTCTTCTAGTGCTTTCAGTTCCTGACTGAATTAATCAACAAAAAGATTTTCTCTTTTGTTAAAGTAATGATGACAGGTATGTGTGTGTGCGCATGCCAGTGTGTGTGTGTATATATGAATGTAAAATGTTTAGGGTGGTTTTCCTTCACTCAGAGGGCAATACAAGTTACCTTGTTTTCAGTTTAGCAGTCTGGTTCTTTGTTCTAGGCTGCCTCTATACACACAAATAAATAAGTAATCTCCACTGTCACAATCCTTAAAATGTGACTAGACCTACAGAAAGAGTGAGAGATTCTTGAAATTAATATATTTTGTAAAACTGAGAAACAAATGTCTTAGGAATAGACTTTTTAAGCAACATAGAAAGAAATGAGGATTAGATGGATAAGGTACACAGATGCAGTTACAGATCAACAGGGACTGTGCACAAAGAGATACAATAAAGTTAAGCTAAATACATGCAAGTCATTATCTGTAACCTCTTGTACTGGTAAACTGATACAAAAATCATACACCAAGTTACAAGGGTTAATTCTGTCAGTCTACAGTGAATATCCTTTATTAATTGGCATAACCTCATGAAGCGCAGCTACCCACAACATCGCTGTGCCTCTGTTCTCTAATCAGAGTAAAAACATTTCACTGCTAAGAGTGTTCAGACTCTTGACTTCTGCATTTCACTTTCCTGAGAATGTAAGGCCTTTAGGGCTCTGTATGGTACGTGTAATCTTAAATGATGCCATAAGGCCTACCATAACACAAACTATAAATCGTTTAAAATGTTGGCAGTATGTGAAACCAAATATTGTCTCTTACAAGACTTTTCAGATCAACCAGGAAGTCACATGTGGTTGCTTATGACCATACCGGGAGGGATCTATGTCTTGTCCCTCTGTGCGGTTAATTAGCTCAGGGAATCTAAGATGATTGCACAGCTTCCAGTTCAGACCTGTTTGCAGCCAGTAGGCTTAGATCATGGTCAGAGAGCTGGCATCTGCCCACAGTCTTACCATGTAGGTGTAACCACAGTATGCCTCTTGCCACGCAACAATCAGCCTCAAGTCTGCATTGAAAGGATATATATGGAGAGCATTTCTTCTTTCTTTTTTTTTTTTTCCTCAGGAAAAATGATGGTGAAATCAGTGTAACATATGCCTGTAAAAAATGTCTCAGGGATGTAATAAACACTTTACATGAGAATTTAATAAAGGAGAAATGTAAGAATTCACAGAAATCGCTGTATTTCTATTAGTTCTATCTATTTGCAAATTCAGAGTTGTTCAGATCTGTTGTACTGTTTTGTAATTGCTATTTCTGGCAGAATAATCCATATCAAAGAATGACCTTTACGGTAGAGAATGTATTTTCTGTCAAGAACGGTGACTGTAAATCCAGTGCCATCGAACTTTTATCGCGGTTTTTACATAGACTTTTTGTTTCTACGATGTCATCCCAGGAGGATCAAACATGAATATTGTTGGGTGTTTATGGATATCCATATATTTAGAACAGCAGTATGAAAACATTTCCCTAAATATTTTTATGCTTCTTGGCATAGAGCGCATTTCTTCTCTTCCCTTAAAAGAAATAATAGCAATCAGAAACATAGTAATAATAAAAGTCAAAATGCAACAAGACGCTAAATATTGTAATCTTTTAGTACTAAATGTTATGATGTTGAAAGTTCTGAAATATTAATGTTTTTCAGAAATCAAACACTAATTGTTTGAGTTTAACCAATAAAAAATTATAGTTCATAACATACAGATAACACAAGTGACTCATAAAGCTAATATTGTTCTTTGTTTTACAGTGTTGTCCGCACATTTTCGGGTCTGCGAGCCATATACGGACTACAAAGGTCGCTACCACTTTGGTTTTCACTGCCCCCGTCTTTCTGACAATAAATCTTACATCTTTTGCTGTCACCATAACAACACAGTATTTAAATACTGCTGCAATGAGACAGAATTTCAGACTGTTATGCAGATGAACTTAACAGGAAACGCAGATGGATATATGCATAAGTAAGTAAATGAGTTTTAAAGTACTCTTCACCAAACTGTTCCCGGTCTAATAACATAGTCTGAGGTATACTTAATGATGCAAGCAATTAGCATAATTGCACATACAGAAAAACATTACTAAAAGGTTTTTGCTGTTACAGAATTCCTAAAAGAAATGGAATTTTAGCTTTGCTTTCTTTGCTTTGACATGGGCTATAAACATTACTAGGAGACCATGTATGTTAAAGTTGCATATAAATGTAACAAATATAAAGTTACATATAAAAGTTACAAAAGTCTCTCCCCTGATCCAAACTATGGTTAAATGTGTATCAGTAAAAATAAACCCCAAAGCTGTCTGTAGGGGACAGAGGGAGCGAGTTGACATTTTCCGTATCAACCCAAATGCACTATTTTGAATTTCTGATGTTTTGAATATATATCTCTTGGAATCACTGACATCGAGGAACAGAACATATTTGCTTTTGTATACCAACATTGTGTGGTATCCTTGCCTGTTACCTGGGATGCTTCCATGTACTGCTGGGGCCTATCCTCTAAAATAAATGTCAGTAACATTTTTTCTAAAGAACCAATAAGTAGCAAGTAGATCTTTGTTATTGATTACCTATTCACAATGACAAAATCTTCACTTGTGGTCTCTCTCCTATTTAGTATTTGACATTCTGGCCACACTAATCTGCTGCAATTTCTCTTGGTGAAGAGGGCAACTTTCAGCTCATGTAAACCCCCAGGGTTGAATTCTGATCTATCTGCTTTCCCCTGCCATTTTATTCTGATATTCAGCCCCTCCAGGGCAAGGAGGAGGCAGATAAAGACAACTGGAATTCCACTCTATTGATTTTTGTTTACAACAGGGATTTTAGTGTTTTCTTCTGCGGTGCAAAAGTCCGTAGGTGTGTTGTCATTCATTCCTATGGAAGCAGGTGCAAGGCTGCTGGGAGGCTGTGGTGCTGGAATACTGATGTCGGCTCTTTTAACTCACTGTATGCAGCTGTGTCCAGCAGCAGCCAGCCCATGGAGTCAGCAAACTGTTATCTTCCTTAACAACCACTCCTCATACAGCTCTGCCTAGAGAAGTGTGACTCTTGCATAGATGTAGATGTTGCATACTCTTAACTTTACAGGTGCTAAAGTGACAATGACCTTTAGAAGTCTGTGTACTGTGTAGTCTAAAAGGAAGACCTTGAGGTGAAATTTCCTTGCTTTGGCCTTCTGCTGCATCTGGGAACATCACGAGGACATACCACACACAGGATGCTGGGAAGACACTTGAAGTCTATTAAACAGGCCCATTAAAGGCCGTCCATTTTCTTCATCCTTTGTGCAGTCCGTACAATCTAGACACTGGTACCACCCTCACCTGGGGCTACCCAACTCTGCCAATATATATGACTCCAGGCAACCTGGTGGAGTTTATACCACCGTATGCCCCAGTGCCCCCATACAATGCATACTTTACATACGCTCTGTGGTGAAAGTAGGACGCGCTCCCCCTTTACTTACTGGGATGACCGTGCTACCACGGCAACAATAGGGTGCCTGCCTGAAGAGAGGTCCTCACAGGACTCTCAGTACAGAAGGGCTGTGCACGTAGTCACAGACTGAGACAGAAACTGCTTCATGCTCAGAGTGATAAAAAGAGTCTTAAAAATGGACTAGTGAGGCTATTGTGCCCACGCATTTCCAGTTCTTTGTCTTGCACACAGTAAACTTGTAAACCCTGCACCAACACTGCTGAGCACCCAAATCTGTCTAACAGACAGCTTCATCACAGAGTTTGGGATGTTACTGGTCAACTGTCGTTCAGCCACGTTGAAAGCCAATGCTTCAGGCTTTTTTCAATATCACAGCAGCTACTCTTGTGTAGTCAGGGCCAGAGCTTACTAAGGTGTGGCCCCTCTGTTCTTCCTTTTGCCAATAAGCTGAAACGGACAAGGCCAATCAGCCACTTTCCAGAGCAGACGTGCACAAAAGAACAGGTATGGTGTGATTGCAAAATGTGCCCTGGGATGTAAAACATTTCTCTGCCTTCTGCATTCTCTGTTTGCATGCCCGCTCAAGTCTGTACATGTGCACACACATGCACACACCCCCACAGAAATAAATATAGGGCCATTCATATTATAGGGCAGTGTGAGCAGTTCCTCCGTGGGAAAAAGGAAATTTGGTATTCCATGAACCACAGTATTTATTTTAATGAAAATATTTAGAACATAAAGTAAGTATTATATTAGTTTTAATTTAGCAATCTTTTTTTTTTCTTTTTTTAAAAAAATCACCTCATTCATTTGTAGTGGAGAAAGAGCTACCTCTGTAGTCTTTGTTGGTAGGATTGATGGTTGAGAACTACCTGCAGACTATTTAACCTGTATGTCTTCAGTCTGGAATTTCCTGTGGACATTAGCTATGTGCTCATCTTTTGCAAAGGTATGTGAAATCATGCTAAATACAATAAAATGCTTCTGGAGACGTAGCTTAGAGAAGTTCGGTGGAACCAGTATTGCCTTTTTGTAACTTCTTGAAACATCACTTCTGATAAATCAGTCTGGGCCAGGAAAATGAAGAGACGCTAATTTTCTACATAAAACTCCACCAATGTAGTGAGACAGAGGGAGAGAGTTCTCCTCAGCCTGAACTCACTGAGATTGGTGGAAAACTTCCTGATAATTTTAGTGTGCTGTGGAGGGGCAGAAATAAGTGAAGCCTAGATGCCTACATTAGAAACATTGTAAAAAGCATCTTTCTTAATACACTGACTTTATTTAACATATACAGTAATTTGACTTTATTTGGATTCTAATACATCCAGGGTTCACTTTATGGTAACAAAGTCAGCTCTTTGTTTAGATCTAATTTCACACACCACTGAAAAAAATTCTCATGAAACCTATTGTACTGTGGCTGGGGAGAATGATTTAGGATATGGGAATAGCAATGAACTGAAAAAAAGGATTATAGTTTTCAGGGAAGAGTGATTCAATATTATTATTTTGTTTATTTTAATGTTATTATTTAGTTTATTTTTCCCCTTAGCTGTTCTTGTGATCATCAAAACAAATTTCTTTGTTTATAATACAGCCGAGGGAAAAAATTAATGAAGTGACTTGTAACTTCTTTGTCATGGCACAGCTGAAAAAACACACTTGTCTTCTACAGTTGCACAATATAAATATAGCCAGGTTTATTTACATTTTTTCCATTACTATAACAAAAGATTTCTATGTTTTTATCAGTGCAGCATACTGGGCTATTTTATCTTTGCGATCATGCAGATTAATCAGACTAAAATATTTTTGAATGTGAACAATTCATTTAGTGTTAAATACAGAAATACCAATGATGTCTAACAGACGAGAAAACTCCTGCCATCCAAAGTATTTTTCCATAAAAATTTGTCTAATAAGTTGTTTGACTATTCTAAAAAGTAGTATTCACTTGAGTCTAGTATTCATGCTCTCTCAGATTTTCTGTTATGTGTGTTTTGCTGGATTATCAGCAGTACTACTATGCTAGGGCTCCTTAATCTGATACTGGAGCAGTGTTATGGCAACCTGTAATGTGCCTGTGTTTTTCCTTATCTCTTATTCCAGTTTTTCAGGGTTGAATGGCTTTTGCACACCACACTACAACATTGCACTGAAAGCAATGTGAGGGTAGAATAGCACTACCTTTCTCCATGTGCAGCATGTCTCTTGCAGAGCTGGCATTTGCTTAAATATCCAGAAAGTAATCTTTACAAGAAAGAAAAAAAAAAAGGTAAATCAATTCTACTACCAACTGTTGCAAGAAGGCGTAATTTAGCTGGGAAGACCTCTTAGGTACTACAGTAACAGATTCTACTGGAAAACACAGGATTGGGCAAAGGCCTTTAGATAATAGTAAAAACAAAATGGGGGTTGGGGGGAGCACTTTTAAAGTATACATGCAAAAGCTGCACAGATTTCCTCAGTGTTAGAAGTACCAAGGCATTTGGTAGGATATAAGCTTGCACTTCCTTGGGGCAACACTTAAAAAGTGTTACTACTGCAAGTAACAGCCCTTTTTAAGGAGAATGGGGAAAGAAACAGTTTCCATGGCCATCTGCCCACGTTTAAACTCTGCAGCTGTAGAGTTCTGCTCACAATTGGTTTTATTTTTTGTTTTTTTTTTAATCCTGAATTCCCAAATATTTTCAGTTCATGTGCTGCACATAAAAGCAACAAACTGTTCTTAAAAAATATAGCCTGATCCTAACCTGCTTGTCATCTGCCTCAAAAAGTTAATGAATTAGATGGAAGAAATCACATGGGTAAGAATAATAATAAAAGAACTTTTCATTTCTGTGTGGGGATCTTGGAGAAATCTAAGCAGGATTCTGTAGATGGAATAGGAGGAGATGGATGGTACAAGTATTTATTGTTCTTAGAGAGCCCCGCAATTCCAGGCTCCCTGAAGTCAGAGCAAATCTTTCCATTTATGCAAGCAGGCTCTGCATCAAGGCTATACCATATATACATCGTATTTCTATAAAAGATAAAGTATCTTAAAATAATGAGCCACTAAGCTTTTCTGATAGGTTTATGAATTACCCCATTTTACAGAGAAGCTAAAAGGAAATTGTGTTTTAGCTTTTACTCCCGATTTAGCTTTTGTATTTGTGTGCCAGCAGCAGCAGAGGACTGGGCAACATAGCTTTAGAAGTCATTTTAGTGTTATATTGCTAAACCTTGTGTTAAACCTAAACAGAAACCTCCAAAATGACTGATTGGGAGGGGCAGGAGCACTAGCAGGGCAAGGCAAGCTTTCCAGCTGGGGGAGGGGAGAGGAGATACAACCACACCAGAACTTGCTATATTTGATTGTCCCTGTTAAGGAACAAACCCCTATAATCCGAATTTCAGTAAATTTGGAATCTGTTCACACTTTCTTTTTAATTGAAATGAAACTTCTGCACAAAAGTACAGGAAAATCAGATTGCAAGGTGAAACTTTTACAATTAAACTGTACAGCTCAATGAAATGAGAGCAAGTCCTAGGACTTTTTTGATTCCCAGTTCTTTTCTGTGTCTCTGGCCTTACTGTTATTCAATGTAAGTAAGATTGTTTATTTTCTAATTATGACGTCTTCTTAATTTTAGGGAAGTTTTAATTTTTACTATAATTAGTAGCCATCATCAAAATTAATATTTTCTACCATCTTATTTTCTACCATCTTAATAGTTTGAGAAACAGAAAACATCAAAGTATGGAATTTCCCTGTGTGTAAAAAAACATACTGCTTATTAATTTTGCTTGTGATTTTCCACAAGGCCCTTTTGATAGTGCTGTTGTCCCACTGTCTGTTAATTAAAATAAAGCAGTCATTCATTTTTGTACTTGTGAGAAACAGATGTTATTTAGAAGGAGCAGATGGATAACTCACATACGGTATGATTTATAAATTGTTGCTTTAAAATGGAACACTCAAAATAGATCTAATTTTTGCTAACCAAAATTTTGATAAGTGAAACTAAATACCTAAAATACAAACAAATTCTTTTGAGTTATATATAAGAAATGTTCCTACCTCTCACATTGTTGCCGAAACAAAAATAACATGTTTTCTAATATTTTCATTCTTACTATGGACCATTACACATGTCCATTACTATGGACTATTACAGCTCACCTATTTGTAAAATGGATCCTACTGGCATTAGTGAAGAAGAACAGGATTTGTTACAGTGGATTTGTTCCTGACTTCTCCAGCCTTCACTTCCCTTTTATTTATATTAGCAGAAGATAGAAGAGTTTACCCCAATAGGAATAAATGCACTGAAAGTCAAGAGTAGCATTGCTGGGAAGCCTGGATTAACCAGATCCTGTTATACTTTCAAGTGCCTGGACTGCAAAGATTTTAATGCATTACAAAGGTCAACCCACTGTTGTGTGAAGTTAGATATGCATGTGTAAGTGTTTAGTAGAGGCAAAGACTCTTGAGTTAAGGGTTTTCAGAACCACTATATTTTGTCTACTTCCAATCCTCCTGGAAATTTACTGAACATTTTTAAAAATCCTAGGCTTGTGTAATCCTAAAGTTACAGAGGAAGGGACTCATTAACAGCTCTGACCTTCCTCTTGTTACTTAACAGTTATTTGCTATGGAACCTCATTTGATCTAAGCGCATTATATCTGTGTAGTGGAAAAATCATTCCCTGGAGGGGAGAATCAGTCATCTTAAGTGCTGACAGGCAGCAATATAGAAATTAAAATTCTAATTTCTTGTTTCAAATCCTGATTTTTTTTTTCAAAGTAGAAAATGAAAGAGTCATACAAAAGTTCAAATGGAAGTGAAAGTTCAAAGCAGAGACTTGAAATGTTTTAGATCCAAAAAGGTTTGGGACATGTTTTTAAAATGTCAAACCTTTTCTGGCTTGCATCTATAGTATGTCTTCTCAGCCTTTTTTCTTCTCATAGCACTTCTGGTTTGATCAATGTTCTGATAAAATACAGTTCCTTCAAAGTTTCTCTGAATGTCTGTGAAACAGAGCATGGTTGAGTATGTGTTCAATTTTATTCATCTAAGTTCAAGTTCACGTAGGTGGAGGTTGCCCACCTATTACTTCAGTAACGTTTTTCTCCCAGACTGTCTTCCTAATGATGTTTTTTACTAGTATCCCTTCTGCATGCTCTTGTTTTTACAGTCTCTGGTACACATGCTTTCACATTAGCTCTTAGGTCTAGATTAGCTGCCTTCGCTGTATCCCGAACAATCTAATTCTTGCCCATTTCTTTTGTTCTCTGTTCTGACCTTATCCTCCCCACTCACAGAGTTTCCAATCCAAACTGCATTTGCACCTGACAGTCATTTTTCTTTTAATAATATTGCATCTCCAGCAGAGCTTTAGCACTTCTTCCCCTTCTTGATCTCCAAATTCTTGACTCGCTATACCTTTTCCTCCTTTTTTTTCCCCCTCCTTTCTTTTAATATCTTTAGTCACCTGTCATAGCTTTACAGCTCTGTACACCATGTCAGCAGCTGATAATTTTCATGGCCTTTACCTGTATATACACTTTATAACTACACCAACTTATACATACAAATGTAGTACTTATTTTCTTTCCTGTGGAACGCATTGTGTAATATGATCTTGTTGATGTTCTTCCTTCCTAAATTTATTACTAGCAAACTGAGAGATCTTTAGCAGTTGCTTTTGAATGCCTGTACTTCTACTAGTATATTCTGTGTCCAGCAATAATTAATTATTAAATTCAGAGCAAATCCAAGCACATTAAACACCTTTTAAGACAGGCAGTTTATAATGCATGTCAGCAGTGAATGTTTTCAATCGTATAGACACCCCTCACCCCTCGGTCTCAGTTATTACAGCGTATTTTCATATGGTTAACCCTCATTCTCATAAATGCCCTGTCACTGTCAGTAGGGTGACTCTCTGGGAGTGACAGTTTGCAGAATAAGACATAGGACCCATCAACCATGTACATATCAGTGGTCTCACTTAAAGCACTGAATCTAATTGTACACCATATTTATGTGCTGATATAAATACACAGATAAGAGGGACAAATAAAAAAGTTTGTGAGACAGGGAGCCTTAGTTTTTAAAAACCTCTCACGTCTTGCATATAGCAGTATTTAGATTGAAGTAATAATTTTTATTGACACATGCTTTAGAACAAAATTTTTGTTTCATCCATCTATATATTATATTTATATAATTAATGAAAGAAATAATCTTGATAAACTAACATGATGACCATTATTGATATATGAGGTAACTCTTTTGTTTTCCCTTTTTTTCTTTCACAGCAACTACAGTGCACTGTTAGGAGTGTGGATCTATGGCTTTTTTGTCGTGATCTTGCTGGTACTGGACCTTTTATATTACTCTTCAATGAACTATGACATTTGCAAATTTTACCTGGCACGGTGGGGAATCCAGGGGAAGTGGATGACACAGGGACAGAGCCGATGGATTAACCCTGCTCAGGACCCAAGCCAAGTACAGACACAGCCTCAGCCAGAGACACAGCCTCAAACTCAGCCACAGCCTCAAACATCACAGACAGTACATACTTTAAAAGGAGATGCTTTAAGCCCACCCCTGATGTCTTTTCAGAGTACATCTGCCTGGTAAGTGAATTGAGCCATATTGCGATCTATTTTTTGACTCTGTTGTTTTGCAGTGTCAACACTCTCACCTGTATTTGAAAGTGCCTGCAGATTCAGACGGAACAGCACCATTTCTAGCACGTAATTCTTTATATTATGAACTGTCTTAGAGAGTGATTTCTTACTGTGGAATATCTTAAGTCATCTTGTAATACTGTTCTCAGAGAAATAGATGCTGCCATTTTTCAGTGCTAAACAGTTATACTACTCTGCGGTACAAATAAACTACAAATCTTTCGTCTATATCAACCATTATAAAATTAATTTTAATCTTGCATCAAAGACTAATTGCTAGGTATATCTGGGTATGTGTTGGTCTGGTTTTAAAAGGTTGTATAAATAGCAACACTGAAATAGCTTCAATGCGAGATGTCACAAATCCACACTATTTGTGGCATAAGACACAGAAACAGCATAAAAAACAGGTTAGGTTTTTTTATATGCATAGCCAAAAAAGCATAGCTTGATCTCATTTGACAGAGTGACACAAGTAGGCTACTGTAAACTTAAATGCTACAAAAACAAAACACACCTCCCCTCAAAAAAAACAGACCAAATGGAAAACACAAACTTCAGGAGCAGGCAGAACATGTAATATAAATAGAAGAAACTAAATACTGACAGCCATGGGACAAAATGACATTGAATGATTTTGGACCATTTTTACCAAAGCAAACAGAAACAAAGGAAGAGAACTGGATAAGACGATGCTTTAAATAAGGTGTCAAGAAAGGCGTGGACTTTTTTCTTGGCGAGAGAGCATAAATATTTGGAAGGGGGCAGAGAGGGTACAGAGTTACCAGTGTATTTTAGAAGTGTTCCAAAGGGCTGAGTGCTGAGTTCTGGCAAAATAAAGCGATCTAAGAATGAGTAGGGTGAAAAAGATGACAGCAGTTCCTGAAGCTGTATAGCATGCAAAGCCACAACACTGATCTTCATCTGAAACCTTTGGGTAGGCACTGTGTTGCAGATGGGATGATGACAGCAGTAGTCCTTTTATTTCGTAACTTGCCCTTTAATTTTGAGTGTAAATCGAGAGCAAATGGGTTGAAATCTAGAGCAAATAGGTTTCCGTAATAGAAAATGTAGTGGTAGCTTGACCCAAGGACAAGGACCAGTGAAAGAGGAGGTGGTTTGGCATAGTAGCTGCTGCTGGTTGTATGCAGTGCAGATCAGACTTAAGGACCATGCTGGCAGGGTTTGTCCAAACAGAAGACTCTAGAAGAGCTACTTAAGATAGTAGTTTTCACCACTTCTTCCTCTTCTGTCCTTTTCTTCTTTTAGTTCCTTCAGCTTTTTTGCACATTGATTTACCAGTCTTCAGTCAGAATGGCCATACAGGTTAAGACCAACATTTATAGTACAATAATTGTATTCTAGCTTAATACATGTGTATTTGCACATGTGTATATCTAAAAATGTAATGACTGCATTAATAGATATGTGCATACATATATAAAAAATTAGCCTGGTTATACCACTTGGTAATTCTGCCATACTATTACAAATTTAAGGAAGCTGTTCAGTAATTCTTGAAGGATTCTTGGTCACTTTCCATTACTGACTTTTGTTGTTCTGTTTCTTTGCTTTTTTGAAGCATTAAGCGGGGAATGTATGTTAGGATCAGGTGAGCATATGCTCCTTTTCCTGTGGTTGCAGGAGATGAGCATTGATAAGTCACTCCAGTAACCCTCACCCCTTCCCCAGACAACTGTCCGTCTGTGCTCCCCCAGTTCCCATAAAATTGTTTCTTTTTTCCTAATCCTTTCATTGCTCAATGAAAAAAATAAGTAGATGTTTCCTTAGCAAAACCATATTTATCCCTTGTATTCAACATGTAAAACACTACAAGAGATGCCATATTTTCAAACTTATAACCTGCAGCTTTTGAAACTCACAGCCCCTTAACTAAGTGCATGGATGACTCAGTCTGAGTTGGCTACATAAAAAATACCAAGAAAAAGGTAGTAGGCACTGGTGGTCACAGGCAAGGTGTTTAGCATGTGAAAGAGGTTTTTGAGTAAACAGCTCCCTCAGAAAATTACAGACTTTTGTACTACAGCAGTTGCTAAGACAGTGGGGAGTAAGAGGAGGATGCCTGGCTGTTTATTTCTCCATTAGGTAATCTGCAGGTTATATACATGAAAATATGATAATTTCGCCATATAGAAATTAATCTTAGTTTCAAAGCCCAGTTCTGCTGCAGTTTATAGTTGATGGTTGACCTCAGTACTGTCTTTTCAAAGTGTAATCTCACTATCAGTGAAGAAGTGCAATGGAGTTACTGGATTTATAATTTCCATCACTTGTTTTAAAATTGCCTCATCTACTAATATATTTTTGTATTTTATACCTGAATTTCCATTATTCTAGATTATTACACCAATCTCTTAGATGCTTTGATAACAGCAGTTTTCCAGTCTATAAAATCAACTTTTCAGTTTGTGTTGGCATTTTTAACGTGTCCTAAACTTACCCTGTCTTTTTCCTTCATAGAGAAAATAAGCATTTTTCTTTAGCACCTCACAAACACACTTGTGTGTGTGTATATATAGGTGGTATCATACCATAAGAACAGTACCTGTTTACAGATGAGCTTTTTGAAAATACAAAATAGATTTTTTAATCCTGTGAGATATGCATATATCGCAGGGCATAAAAACTTAAATACTGTTAAAAACATTTTCCAAAACAGTTTGCAAGTTTTCAGTGACAGATGTTGAAGTTGTTAGCTTCCTGTACTGCATATATGCTAATACAGTTGAAAAACATGCCTATTCTGGAAGACGGTACATGATGATAATAGGAAAGCGATTCTTGCACATCAAGAATCTCAGCAACACTGAAGACTAGGTATCCTTATTGCAGAGAACTGACAGTGTAAGAAACTATCCAGATAAAGATGGCAGGGTTAACCTATAGTTTGTAAAGCAGTTTGGGATCTCCCTGGATTAAAAAAATATATATAAATGATTTTTATTTTATAATTTCTTTTCTTGTTCTAGTTTAAATGCTATGATTTGGCAATGAAACCAATGACTGAAACAGATATGTCAGGGAGAAAAATCACGCAAGTTGTAGTATATAGTGGGTAGAACCACCCCCAAGATGTTTAAACATTTTGTCATAGCAGATCACTGTTTTATTTACTTGAGACAAAGAGGACCATGTATAGCCATAATATTATTATAACTAAAGAAGTCTGGAATCCATTATACATGCTGCTGGCTGCTCTGCAGAGGGCTTACAGCGTTGTGCAAGGACAGGAAGAAAATCATTAATCTCTGAAACATCAAGCTCGATTTAGAATAATGTTGCTTCACCATGTAGCGTATGGCTTTTGTGGCCCAACTAATATTGATTTCTTCTTTAGTATGGAAACCATCTGAGGGCTGTCCAAAGGCCTGTGTGGGCTGAAGGTCCTGGTGGATGTACCTTCTGCAACCCAAACACCATCACAGACTGCAAGTGAATGAACTTAAACAGTTGTGGCTTGCCTCACGGTGGTTCCTCCAGGTCATGGCTGAGTGCATGAGCTGGACCCTTCCATGCTCACTGGCCCATGTAAAAATCTGCAGTCTGGTTAGCCTGAGCAAGCTTTTGACGGCTGGAGATGAAACAGCAAGAAGCAGCAGGCAAATCGTTACTACTGCTCAACAAAGTACAAGCCAGGGAGGCGATAAAATGAAATATTGTAAGTTGAGGAATCAAAATCCTGACTACTGAAAACACTTGTTCTCACAATCATGGGAATATTGATAATTAATAATGACTAAAATGGTCAGACTAGCGTGGAAGATCACATAAGAGGAAGTGTGGGCCAGGGCAGCCTGGCAGTTTCTCCAGATTCTCAATGGCTGTGCTGCATTCTAGATGTGAGAGGGGAACAGATGATCGTGATCTCTCTGGCTTGCTGTGGTGATCTTAAACTCCTCCTCACCTCCATCAAGGATGCAAATCACAGGGGATACTGTCTTGAAGTCTAACTTTTGCCTCTCTGTTGCTTGCTGTTCTACACAACAGCATGCAGAGGCAATGTCTGCTCTGTATGTGATCATGCTACATGACTCACGGTTTTGGAAACCTGCTGGTTGTCCAGAATCGGGAAAAGTATCACCCCAGCAGGGTAAGCCTGTGCTTATTTCCTTTATGAAGTTGGGCTAGACAAAGGCAAGTCTAGTTTACTTCCACATATTAGATGTTGCAATCTGCTTTTGCTGTGAATTCCTCGGAGTCACATGTCTTTCAGACAACAAATAGAATAGTTTTTAGCCTGCTGCTATTCACCTGCTACTTGACACCTCTTCAAATGACTACCAAAGCACTTATAAACATAGAGAGAAAAAAGCTTATAAAATAGTGGCAGAGTTTATAAGCCAGCAGGTAACTGAGCATGTCCACAGCAAAAGTGCAAAAAACACAGGGAATAAATACTTTGCTGGTAGCTAAAAAGGCTATGCAAAATACCAAATTGATACCAAATTTTGAAACAGGATACGGGCTATCACTGGAGTGAAATATCCACATTCAGCAGCTCCTCTGCTTCCATAATTTCTGAGCTGTGCATGCGGTCTTGTCTGTGTCACCTAGCTTGGGACACTGGCACTGAAGTGGATCAGCTGTGCAGTGTGAATATGGCCATAGTCCACCAAAAACATTAGGCACTGGGCTGGTGGGAGGGTTTTGTGCAGAGGCTGCTCTTGCTACAACACATTTAGAGTAACAAAGGGAACAAAATCTGCCTCCTTCCATTCTTAGTAAAGTGTTTAAGAAATAAGAAAGATCTCAAATTTATATTTGCAAAATAGCTACATTAAACAGGAGTACGATGATACTATTTTAAAGATGCACATTTTTGCATCATAGGGCAAAGCCCCTATTATTTATTTATTATTTTATTTTATAAGCCCCCCTTTTATTTACAGCCCCTACCTAGACTTTTAAATTATAGTCAGACTAACTATGGAAAACCAGAGCACCAGTAGTTGTTTTTAAATGATGGAAAGAAATAAAATCAAATACTCCTATAGTGCTTTTATGAAAGAACTGTCTGGGAATTATCATCTGGAGAAGCTGTCTGGTAACAGACAGGTGTGTCAGGCAACATCTACCATTATATGCATACCTCCATTCCCTGCAAAATATACTGGGTTAGAATAACAGATATTGTTGAATATATTTTCTTCTGAATATTCTTGTCTGTTTTCTAGGAACTGCATAACTATAAAAATAGAAATTGCTTAAAAACAGAAGCCCAGCTAAGGAAATCACTTTCTGCTCCTAGAAGAGCCAGATGCTGAAACTCATTTTGTGTTGCATTTTCCTTCTCCTGCCTGGCCTCCTGTTTGATGTCAGGGCAAAAAAACAACAGCACAGACAGACAGTGGGCTTGGAACCAATCCCCTCAAAATCTGCAACGCTCTGAGCCTTGTTTACTTGCCTCAGTACTATAATCATGCAAATAAATGGGAAGATTTAGTTGTGATTTTTATCATTTGCATTTAAATAATTCAAGATACATAAGTTACTGAGTGCTTGTTTTCTTCCTTGTATTTAGAAATTCACTATTAGCATGTGAAGTTAAGCCAATATGCAAGGTTTCTGTTTACCTCAATCTGAATATAAGCAATCTTTGTGTATATTAATAGACACTGGATCTTTTGTTGATACATATGTAATACATATTGTTCATTTCACGCCTTATTCTCCATTTTCTTTTGCTCTGTAAATTATAGACCCTGTATTGCAACATTTATTTGTCTACATTCTTGTTAGCTGCAGATTCATTGAATATGGGCTGGTTGATATTCACTATTTTAGCTGTTTCTCAGCCTTTCTGTCAAATCGGGACTGTCACATTCATCAGAAAGTCTTTCTTTTAAATGGACTGTACAACTGAAGTGATTTAACTTAGCTTAGATGTGGTAATGGATTGCCAGAAAATAGCCATTAGAAAAAAAGTGAGTAGTTAAAAGGTTATCTGAAGTCTGTGGCTAAATGAACTCAGCCCACTGAGAAATGAAAGCTAGTAAAAATACTGGAAAACAGTTCTGAACATCTTTTATATTTAAATTTTCTTATGTATTTTGACTAGAATTTTTTGCAGCAAGAGTGTTACCTCATCTGCATTACAACAAATCTGGAATAACACTACTGAAGTAGCAGATAGCAGCGTAAAATTTGTGTGAAATCAGAAGACTCCAGTTTAGCCCACAATTGCACTGCATAACGTCACAACACTGTAGCATCATGCACAGGAATGACATCCCAAGTTTTATCAACCAATTCCATCTTCTGTCTCACAGTAGAAACCACTTAATTTTAAAAGACTAAGTTATTTTAGTAGTTACAAAACTCCTACCCTTTACAACCTCTTAGCTGCCAAGTGCTCAATAGTAATTGTAGTAGCACATGCCCATTTTACACATTTTATATATGCACTGAAAAATAAAATAGTGAGGTTATTCTAAAGCTCCTCACTATAATTCCAAAGTATCACAGAGAAACTTCAAAACAGCCCCAGCTACTTCGCAAGTACAGCTGAGCTTCATACCCACATACACTCATGGAGTCTGCCCATTTCTCTCAATAGCACATCAAAGGTGTCCAGGCGTGCTGATTTCACTTTCACGTTTGCATTTAAAAAGCTAAGTCAGGTGCTCACAATCACTCCTGATTTAGGTCTGGAAATACAAATGTAACTGAAAATCAGCCTAGCTGTGCCTGACGTGCTTTTAAGAGTAGCCGATCTAGACTAGCAAAGGCAAAGGTAGGAAGCAGTGAGTAGCTCCCATACCTTGTGTTGAATTATGGAGTCTCAGCTGTATTAAAGCTTTAACTGGCAGGGACCAAAACTTTTATTACATTGATAAAATTTAACTAATTGCTTTTCCTTTTTTCGAGACTAAATAAGGCAGATGGACAAGCAAATGACAGGGAGAATAAAAAGAATTGGCAAACGATACTGCAAGTGGTAGAAGAAATAAAAGGGGAGCTGTTAAGGAGCTAGAGTTAATGATCTAAGCAGGGAAGTCTTCCTGTGTTTATGCAAAGTTGCAACAAGATCTCTAGGTAGGAGATTTAGCGGAACTCAGAGTTCTGAACTGAAAGAAAGCACTTTTTGAAAAAAAGAAAAAAAAAAGCAATAAAATGATGGACGGAATACTGTCTATCTTAAGTAGGGTATGTGCTAAACTACTAAAAACACCTGCAAAACAACTATTATGTACAGCCAGTGCTTTTAACAGAAGTGAGAATGAAGAAGAAGAAAAAAGTGATAGTCTCTGAAGTAAAATCCCATTGCTTTCAGTGTCTTGGAAAATCAACTCCTAACGTATATTTTGGATGTCAAGAAACAGATAACTCCCTAACTCAAGGAGGAACAAGCCAGTGGTAGAGCTGAAGATCATGTACAGACCAATTTATTATTCTCAGTGTTATTATTAAACAAAAAGCCATCTCTAATAAATAATCCTTTTATGGGGATGCAAAAGATCTTTTAGAGTATGCTGAAATTTCTACATGAAATAATGGCATACTGTGGAAAACTAGACAGTAATGAAATCATCAAAAGCTTATGTGATAATGGTGAATGCATGACCATAAATGGTAACAAAGTCAGACAATTATTTGCAGTGAGAGCTGAGGTCAAGGATCTACCACATCATTACTTTTATTGTCACTGTTCCCTGATTAGATCATGACAATGACAACCACAGCAAGCAATTAGGCATTTCATCAGAAAAGTGATAAAGCATGTTTGTATGACCTTGGTTTTATAATGATGTTTCACTGCACAGTTCAAGAGAAGGCCAGCAATTAGACACAGTCAGTTTGTTCATCATTGGGAAGATATCAGATATATGCCTGTTTAAGTCTCAAAAGCAAAATAGATCAAAAAGTGTTGAAGTTTGAGAAACATTAGAGTTGCTTTACTGTTCATTAAGACATGAGAGAACGTTGATGTTAATCAGCAAACAATTTTCAAGACCTTAAAAGGTTTTGGAGAAGTTACATGATCAACACTGTCATAAATACATATATACAGATATCTGCAACCATAATTGTGAAGAAAATCTATTCACTGCAGAAAAAAATACGCCTCTGAAAAGACTTTGAAATCCACTGTAAAAACTTTCTTGGAAATCAGAAATGCTAAAGAGATAAAACCAGTTTAAGACATTAAATGGCAGGAATATGACAAGCATCACTGGAACACAATTAGAAACGCTGCTAATGTTAGTCCCATGCCAGGTGATAATGTGATCCCAAAACAAAACAAGTGAAACACATCAGAGAAAGTAGTTTAATCAGCACAACACTATGTAGCCTCCACAGGGCAGGCTCAAAGGAATAAATGGTGAAAACTGGGCACCCATCGTAAAATACAGGAGGGTAAAAATAACTAAAAAGTGGTTATGTGTGAAATAAATAAGCTACCTCACTTTACTTCCCAGTAGGGTAATCTGTTTCCTGGTGTTTGTATCTGTCAGTAACCTTTACTTAGGTTCCAAAGAATCTCAGAGGCAGAATGATGGCAGAGACATAACCATTTACAGTACATGTTAAAAGCAGCGATGCGAAGGTATTTGCACAGCGGTTCAATCCGTCACCTGGCGAAACAATGACTGTTGGGCTCGAATCACAAAGTCCAGCTACAGTTTTTCGTTCTGAAGGACTGGTGCTCTAGTACATAGTTGAGTAGTTTATGCACAAGAGAGCCTTCGTAGCTATGGGGATAGCGTGTATTAACTAGCTAATCGTATCTCTGAGCCGAGTTCTGTATTAGAGCAATTTCTTGCAGTCATTAAAGTGATGCTGCTCTGAGAGCTGACACACGCTACGCAGGCTGCCTTCTTTCTGTTGGAAATCATTACTATCATGTAGCGGCATGTGGAAAAGTAATTGCAGTGAGCTTCATCAAAAATTACAGTAAATTAATTAAACAGTCATTAACTATATTCTACGTTGATTAGTGATACAGATTTTAATCAGTCACGCAGACGAGGGAAGCAAGTTATTTTCTATTGCATTCCCAACTTCTCATCTCTGAAAAGTGATGAGTCATAGGGAGCTGCTGAACCCAGCACCTTTTATCATTCTTATGCTAACAGCTCATCACCAGCAGAGTTTCACCTAAAATGTTCTAAAGAAATTGTGATTGGAAAGCAGCCAGATTTCACCCTTTTCGATCACCAAAACCCTCCCAAACTTCTCTTATGCTGCTGAAGCTGACAATGGAAATCAACTAGAAAAACACCTGCTTAATTTGCATTTTAAGATATATTGAAGAAAATTACATGAGGGGCTGAGAGTTGACTTTTTTTTTTTTTTTTGCTATTTATTGAAGCCTCTCAGAGCTCACAACAAAAAATGTCATCCCAATTAAAAAGAGTCCCACTGTTTGCCTGAACAACTAAAAGAAGACAAAAATGTAGATGCATTTTTGTGGACATGTTAAAAATACAACCTAATTGTGATGCTATTGGAAAAAAAATAAACTTGGTTTGGCATTTGCCAGGTTGACTCTTCCTCTCTTTTCCCTGGGAATACATAAAGCGAAAGTAAAAATACCTGAAACAGTCCAACAACCATACTTAAAAAAGTCCACAAGATGATGCTGGCTGTAAGGGGCAGCTTTTGGAGGAGTTAGAAGTGAGATAACAGAATAAAGAGCTTGTCTAGCATGAGTGACAAGTAATCCATATCTTCCCATTTTAAGTCTTAATCTCCCAGTGTCTGTTACACTAATAAATTTCACCCATGAGGGCAATCTCTGCCTCATTTTCTTTTTTCCTTTATTCTGCTTAGATTGATGCAAACACAGTCTATAAGAATTTGCAAAAGCATTACATAGATCAAATATACAACAGGCTGTAATCTAGCTCTTAAAGACTGATTATACTGTGCTCTGCTTTGATATCTGAAAGTTAGCACGCCCACCTGGGCAACAAAGTTCTTGCCTCACAAAACTAAGATTGCACATTTTATGTTATGTAGTAGAAACACGGACATAAGGTCCAGGTAACAGCGCAACTCACTCTCTACTGTTCTGTTGTAGGCATTGCTGATACAGAGTATCCTGGAACCATTTGAAATATCCAGTAATACAATGGGTAACTACCCACCGTCATTTTCCTATATAGTATGATGGCTAAGCAAACTAACAAAATCCTTGAGCATATAAAGAGGACATGCCAATTAGAAGTCGGGAGCTGTTATCTTACAGGCAGTGGTGAGACTGCTAGGGGTAAACATCACCTTCACTAGAGCCTGCAGCAGAAAAAATTGTAATGGCGGATGGGAAGGCATTCAGAAAGAGCTGCAGAGCTTATCTGACTTTTGGAAAGGCTGTCAAACTCTGAGAAGTTTAAGAAGCTCAAGGCTAAAAGAACATTAAAAGGCAATTTGATCCCAGTCTGTAAATTCTTCATGACAATGAGATTTCAGACAATAGAGGACTGTAGCAAACAAAGGCAGAAAAAGATCCGATACCCAGCAGATCAATTTATTCAAGTTGTGACTGGTGATAAAGAGCCAGATTAACCTCAGTCAATTTAGCCATCTAGAAGTCAAGCATCTACTAGTTATTTAGGCATCCTCACTAATACATCGAAAGAGGCATTTCCAGAGGGCTTTTTGTCCCACCTCTCTTAGGATGGATTGAATCACTTGGAAGCTTTTCTTCATTGATTTTTTAACATTATGCTGGAAGATGAGCTTATGCAAGTCACTAACATTTAACCAGTTGAAGTTTGTCAGTGGGATTCATCTTACCTAAGTGTACATGTCTTTTCAAAGTTGGCAATTCACCAAGGAAATGTCTTGAAATGCAGCAGAATACCCATTATTTGTGATTTTAAAACTGACAAGAGGGCTCATGGAATATAAACAGAGTCACCGCATAGGAAGCTAGGTCTGCACAGGAGGCCAAACTGAGAACCCTAAGGAGAATGGCTCTTTAAAATCTGATTTGTCTGGGGAATGTGTGAAACTGTGTTCCCAGAAGACTCACACTAACATTAGTTTTCACAGAATCATAGATTCATTTATGTTGGAAAAGACCTTCAAGATCATCAAGTCCAACTGTAAACCTAACTCTGCCAAGTCCATCACTAAATCACTCAAACACTTCCCTGGGCAGCCTCTTCCGTTGCTTCATAACCCTTTCAGTGAAGAACTTTTTCCTGATACCCAATCTAAACCTCCCCTGGCGCACCTTGAGGCCGTTTCCTCTTGTCCTATCGCTTGCTACTTGGGAGAAGAAACAGACACCCACCTCTCTACAGCCTCCTTTCAGGTAGTTGTAGAGAGCCTAGAGAGGTAGTTGTAAAGAGTTGTAGCTGAGCCTCCTTTTCTTTAGACTAAACAACCCCAGTTCCCTCAGCTGCTCCTCATAAGACTTGTGCTCCAGACCCCTCACCAGCTTTGTTGCCCTTCTTTGGACACACTCCACCACCTCAGTGTCTTTCTTGTAGTGAGGGGCCCAAAACTGAATACAGTACTCGAGGTGGGGCCTCACCAGTGCTGAGTACAGGGGGGACGATAGCTTCCCTAGTCCTCTTGGCCACACTATTCCTGGTACAAGCCTTCTTGGCCACCTGGGCACACTGTAGGCTCCTGTTGAGCCTGCTGTCAACCAGCACCCCCAGGTCCTTTTCCACTGGGCAGCTTTCCAGCCACACTTCCCCAAGCCTGTAGCGCTGCATGGGGTTCTTGTGACCCAAGCATTACATTTCCCGAGCATCACATTCTCGTTGGACTTAGAGAGCAGTCAGAAAACATGGGCCAACAGCTGCACATCAAAAATGACACAATGCTTTATATCCAATTGTTTCATCCTCTACCATTAGGGAACACAGGGGACAAACATGTGGCCTTCTTCCTCCCCACCTCTTCCAATAACTGCCTGATTATGCAGCTGCTGCATAATAGCTGCTGATGCCAGTGGGACTGTGCAGTGATTGCATAATCACACTGAAGAATGGAAATCTCTGGGCAAAGTCTCTTCTCGGCACCACCTGCCAAATCCTTGTCCCTCACGTTCTGTGGGCACAGAAAGCTGAAGAGGTGAAGATTATTCCTGCGTGTAAGTAACTGGTTTCCAATTTTTTATTTGGAAGTGCTGTAAGGTTACAGTGGACACAAGAACACTGACACAGTGCAGCAGCGTTCTCTGTTACAGTGCACGCATGTGATAGCTGTTGTTGAATTATTCATTCTGAATTATTACGGTCTTTCTGCCTCTCATCTAATATTAAGGTGCACACCTGAAAACTGCAGTCATCACTGGGCAACTGCAAGAAGCCTAAATGTCTGTCATGAAAAAATGATCATCCAAGGGATCCACAATAGAAAACGTGCACACCCAGGCGAACAAATGAGTAAATAATGAAATATAACACAGAACAAACAGAGAATAACCCACCAGCTGGCAGTCATTATTGTTCAAAACAAAAATTTCCATGCTTCATAAATTATCATTAAAACCAAGCCATACCAAGTGGAGTACCTCAGCCCGATGACGCCAAGCAAGCACCGGTTTTCTTTCTCTGCGACGCAAGAAGTGCTACTCAGCGGGGGTCATACAGTGTCATTGATCCATGCACAAAGATCCTATTGCAGCCAAAGGACGTTTTACACCCCAGCAGACCAATATCTAGATGCAGCTGTGAGACAATTTAAAAATAACAAACTGGTCACAGTTCCACCGCTGGAGTCAAAGCATGGTTCTTGGTAAAGCCAGCAATACAGCTCAGATAACCACGAAAGAGAAATTGTTGTCTTGCCTCCTTCACCCTGCTAAAATTGTCCAGGGTCTTTGGCCTCTTCTCTTTCCACATCTCAACGCATCTCAGCTTCTCTTATGGCTTTTTACATGGGGAAGGCAGGGAGGAAAGATGGAAGAGCTATTTCTGCATAAAATTGTCTTCCTAACATCTCTTCCAGCAGGTAGTGCTGTTTCCAGTGACAGCGTTGCGGGTGTTACCCTTCTGATCCTAAGTGCAAATAAACAAAGTGAAAAATTATTTACTGCTTGGTTGGTTATGTGCAAAGAAACATACACTGGATCTACAACGGGAACCCAAACAGTAACCAGATTAAATTGCAACAGCTTTACTTCTATTTTTTTAGTTGTTGTTAATTTTGCTAATGTTAAAAAGTTGTTCCATGCTCTTTTTTGAAGAATCTTCAGAAATTTATTTTAAAAGAAATTGTTTTCAATTTCATACTACTAGAAAAGCCACACAAATTCAGCTGAGGAAAAGAAAGAACATACACAGAAAGAACAGTTACAGGAAACACGATGACTGTTTCATTCTACACTGAATATTCTCAATACAGTAATTAATACATATATTTTCTTGAGCTCTGACTCAGAAGACTAGCCTTTTTAATACTGAAAGGTGAAAGTAGAAAATAAGGCTCTTTGGTAAAAGAAATAACTATTTCAAGAAACATAATTTTTTTCCATATGCCATTAATATGCATTTTATTTCCAGAAACGAAAGCATTTCCTGTATTGTGAAGAGGTAAATAAAAAAAAAGCTGATTTAACTGGGAGTAAATATACAACTCTAGGCTAAACCACAGGTTTGGGGATCAAAATTCAAGTGTTGAAACAGATTCCTCCCTCCTAAATAGTCCGTTGTGCAGTTGTTCAGCCTCTGGCGAGGCTGAGGGAAGCAGCACACGCATCTTGTTTCAGCTGTCCTGGAGGAAGTGGCAGTTATTATAGAAGGGTTTTAATGCACAGAGGGAAATATGGAAACAGGAGAAAGAAAGGGGAGTAACTTAGTAAGTTAAATGAAATGCAGAGGTTTGGTGTGGACTGAAGAGCAGTTCCAGCATCCAGAGGGGCTCACCAGCTGTCTTGCTGCTCGGTGGTTGTTGGATACGGGCACAGGAACCTTCCTCTTCAGGGCCACGCTTCTGCCCCTTCTGCCCCTGCAGCACCCACCTTGCTGCCAGGGGAATAAAGAGCCTGGACTATTTCATAGTGTTACGAGGAATTGTGGGTGATCTGGCTGGGACCCGGTTCAAGCAATGTATCTGATCTGCTTTGGAAACCTACTCTGCCACCCTCTTTCAAATGGAACCTAGAAAAAAAAAACACACCTTCTCTTGCTTCTAACATAAATCCCCGGAAATTTCAGTGGCTTTCAATTTTACTGACTTCCACAGGCTGACAAAGAGGTCAACATCTTGAAGCTCTGCAAATGGTACCAAAACACTCCCAACCTAATGTTTGGCTAAACCCCTTTCCCCCCTTTCAGTGTGTTTCAACAGTTCAATTTCCATGAATGTGTTTGTTTTTATCTTCTGTTGGAGTTCAGGACATGCTAGGCAGCAATTTTAATAGATTGACTTTTGCTCATGCCAAGGTGGCAAAGAGCACTAGGGCAAAAAGAGATAATAAAAGGAGCAGGATATTCACCTTATGTAGGTTGGCCTACTTTTGTTTAGCTCTAGTTCATTCTTGAATTTTGCAAAGAAACTAAGCTACAGTTACATATAAAATGTGGGAGATTATATACAGAAACCATGGGCTAGATAAATCAGTAATAGATACACACATATATATATATAAACACACGCATATGCATTCATATCACTATACATATACCCAGATAGTTCCTGACATATGCCCACATTTCTCCTTCACTTACTAACTTTCCTGTACAGCTCAATTAACATCAAGGTACAGATCACATACGTCCTGTACAATAAAGCTGCTTTTAACGTCAGCTGTAAGTTGCAAAGACCTGTTACAACACTCAGAATTCACCATCCACGTGAGTAAAGATACTCTCTGTGGAGTATAGCTTGCATAAACATCCTCTTAGATTCTGTCCTTCATTTATAAAGAAATTATTGGTCACAGTATGGCAAAGCAATTACGAAAAAAAATAAGTTACTAGACTTAATAAAAGAATACACTCTCTTCTTCACACTGCTCTTCTTTCTGAGTCACACACTACTGTTATACCAAAGTTTTGGTGATTCTGGTTTTAAAATACCTCTAGTAAAGTTTTTGGGTGCATTAGGAGATTGTGTAAGCAGGGAATGGCAGTGTCCTAGCAAGCTACATGGTAAATCACATGGCAAGTTTTACTGCTTGCTTTTTAAATCTGGCTTTCAATTTGTAGTGGATCTGTTAAATTCACATTGTCAGCCAGCATGAAAGGAGGCCTTTTTCTCATATCATGTACCTGAATTTTACATAGAAGGGCACGCTCTTGTAAAGCCTCTTGTACTTTTCATTGTGCTCTCTTGGTGTATGGGTTGACACTGCTGTATAAGAGCTCAGCAAACGTGAAGAATACTTGAGTGTCTTGGGTATGTCAAAGCCCGTTTGTGGGAATAAATTTTGAAAGCCAGTAACAGCAGCTTTTGGGAAATTGGGATGAGCTGAAATCAGAGACATTCAGATAATTCAGTCCTTACCGCTGATGTAGAAATATTCAAAGGTTCACAGATTTTTTTAAAAGCTTTTACAGCAGTACCAAGAGATTTCACTGTGCAAAAAAAACTGAGTATCAAGCCCTGCTCCAAAGAGTGCCCATATATTACCCCATCCACAGGAGCATGCAGCGTCTCCGGGGGTGCTACTGTCACGAGCCTCGGGGATGCACTTTTTCTGCCACTCAGCCAATGGAATTTCATGAGAGAGGGGAAAAAAACGTATCTTTGGGACTGCACGTGCACATGTAGGGTAAGAAGCTGGTTTTCTTTCCAGAGGTAGCTGTATGTCAGGAAATACCTACAGGCCCTGGTTTTGCCGTCAAAATCTGTTAGTATGTTACAGGTCTTCAACACATGAATCAAATCCGCTCATGAATAAACATGATGGAAGAAGCTTTCTAACCAGAACATGGAGGCTACAAACCAACTTCCACTTAGTGGTACTGGGCTGTAAATAGCATAGAGTTGGATATATTTACATAGAAGGTTATATATTCGCAAGGGGCGACTTGACGCCTGTCCCAGGAGAAGGAGAGTAGCTCTGCAGGGGTGCCTGTTGCTCTCTGTTGACAATAAAGGAGCCTGAGGTGACACTCTGGAAGTTAAGGCATCTAATCATTTTGATGTCTAAAGTTAGGTAGGATGAAACCCACTTGTAGTATCTATGCCATTAAATTACACATAGCAATAATCTCCTTTCCAAAGCAACATGCCTGCCCCAGACCTTAAAGAAGCAGGCAGAAAAATACTATCTCGCCTCTAGCAATAGTTCCTGTTGGCCTCTCCATGTCTCAATATCTCAAGTCATCTTCCTCTATGACAGGAATGCAATTAAAGCTATTTGGTCACTCCAGTTAGCTGAAAATATGTGAAAATGAGCACAGTCTCCAGTGGAACAAGAAGTCTGAGTTTGTTACATGATAACTCTATTCAGTTTGGCATTGTGATTCACTGAGGTCTTGAAAAAAAATTGAAGGCAGTTCAAACTGTATACGTAACGAAANTTATTTAATGGTTGCCTCACATTAGCTTACAGGAAAATTTGGCAAGAGTCAGCCAGATGAATTTCAGCCTCAAGTGATGTGTCTGATTTGGGCACCCTGGTAATGACTTGAGGGTTTCCTAGATGTCTGGCAAATCAGTAAGTCCAGCTCACTTTCAGTTTTACTTGTAATTGGCCATCCACACTTTTAGGGTGCCTTGGAAGGCCCAGGGTGTTTTGAGTATTTTTTTGAAATAACCTTAAGAGGAGGATGAAAACATTTCAGGTCATTAAAAATTAGACTGCAATGCTCCAGTGAGGGAAGACACATGCAGCTTTTCAGCGATCATCTTTCAGTTTATGTCCTCAAACCTTCATCTGTTTCTCTGTTCAACATTCATAAATCAGAATGCTTCATATTTCCTCTGAAATGCTCCAAGAGAACTGGATGTTTTTACTTTCCAGACTTGTGTTCAGGGGTATCAACCATTTCAGGAACTATCAAATGATAAACATTGTTACTAATTGAAAAATACTTGACTTTCAGAAGCATAGGATTACTTCAGAAACCATTATTCGCAGTAAGTAATATTTATTTATGTTAGCAACCCTATTGATTTCACTTCACTGCTCTTTGTAATTGAGAATTGTAAAATATGGCCTTTAGTACAAAATAGAGAAAATTGTATCCTGTGTGGTTTCATTCCTCTCCCACCCAACCCAGTTGATGGGACAAAAGACGTATTTAATTTGTACAATTACATATATTCCAGAAACTCTACAGGAAACCCATTTTCTCTCTTAGCTTTGGTCTGCTAGCCAGGCAGCCATATTAATAACAAAAGTTAAGCCAGCTGCTGTTTTAACACCCACAGTTCTGGTGGAGGAGGTGGGGAAGGCAAGTCCTTGCCTGCAGCAGCTCTCCAGGCTCATTCCAAGTGCCAAGTCTGCTCCCGCATCCCTCTGTGACACAGACCTGGGATCCGAGCAGATCCCGAGCTTAACTTACCAAAAAAGCAGCCAGATCATTGGTAACGAGACCATGTGCTGTGCCAAAAACAGTGCTGATGCAGGACCCTCTCCTTCATTGCAGGGGGGAGCTGGGAGGCAATTTCTAACTGGTTGCAATTTGTTTCCCAGCTCTCTGGTTACCAGCTCAAGAGCACTGCCCTAGGCACAAGTTTGAACCAGTGGACCCACCAGTATGAAGCCCAAACATGCGCTGTAGAAAAAGTGTTGCTCTGAAAACCATCTTAGAACTCTGTATTAGCAACAACACGTCATGGAATGAAGTTCAAAAGCAATTTAAAGAGGCAAGCAAAGACCGTCCACTGGTGTGAGTAACCTTATGTGTGACTACACACCAATGGGGGGGCTTGGCTGTCCTTAATTAGCAGGTGTTGGTTCAGATTTAGCTAGGAAATAAGCAGGAATGGAGTGTAAATCCTTCAAGTTGCTGTATCTCCCTCTGGTATGGAGAGTAGCCCTGCACCTCCCCTGCCCCACCAACATTTCCTCTGTAGGACAGCAGAGGACCTGACCACCAGCTCCTTCTTTCATACAAGTGCCCAAGGCAACCCACCCCCGGCAATGCAAGATCTTCCCAGAGTTTCTAAAGCTCCTTTAAGGCCAGTGAACAGGTCTCAGCAGTGATGTGACATGCCATTTGGTTTATATCCCCCAGTCCTTACGGGAGTTACACAGGCTAAAAGAGGTGCGATTCTTAAGAAACAGAGTGAGCAATTTGAAAGGCAGATTTTCCAACACTCATAACAAATTATTAAAATGGAAATTTCTTAAAGATTGCACCGCTTCATAATTTGTGCACTTGACTTTTTCTAATAACCCTTTCTCAAGCATTGTAAACAGTCATTGCTACCCTTGAATATATTGCTGCAATGCTCCGATGTCCAAGACAGCTGACAGCACTCACTTTTGTAACATATTAAGCCTTTATGTGATAATTAGCTTCCATAACATGAGCAGGTAGGTGATTCTGCTCTGAAAGTGCAGTGAAAGTAAGCGCATGCCTATTTCCCACCTATATTTCCCAGATGGAGGGGAGGACAACAGTCCGGCAGGTGACATGCAGCCCCATTTCCAGTGACTGGTAGGTAGGACCTATTCCACATATTCCTATTTTGAGTTGGACCCATTCATGCCTTATGTCTGACTTGTTCCTCGTCAAATATGCATTGTACTGATGCTAATGCATCATGAGCAAATATGTTGCTGTAAGCAGAGTCCAAATGAGACTCATATAATCCAAATGGTTTCTTTTCACCTACAAAGCAACAATATGAGCAGACGGCATCTCTCCCGTGATCGTGGCTTTCCCAGCCATGTGGCTTTCCCAGAAAGCAGGCTTTCTGGTGCTTCAGTAGGACTACTAATAAACTTAGTATAATCTTTAACCCACCACAGCAAAAGCTTTCTCTACTGATAGCCTTGTGTATGTTGAAGTACGTAGCACATCCCAGCACTGCTCAGGGCATGTCACAGAAGACTTAGAAGTAGGCCTTATCTTTCCAGAAGACAGCAGCTAAATGCACGTTCTTCCACTCACTCTTGCAACCAACCTATCTTTTGCCCACTGCTTTTAAGTCAGGGTAGGGATTCACAAGCTGTGATAGCAAAAAGGTAGATTATGCCCTCCAAAAGAGCAGCAGAGCAGAGGAATCCTGCTGAGAAAGTCTTGTCTTGAACCGACAGGGAACTGCTTACTCTGCTGAGTGCTCTGATGGGTATAACCCCAGATCTGTGACTCGCACAGGTTGGGGTTCATAGTTCTGTGCTTAATGCAGAGCACATAATAACCTCTGTAGTTGCCATTCACACCTGCACTAGGGAAGTTAAGGGCCACCAGCTTAATACAGTAGGTACCTGCCCTCAAATAGGAACCCCTCCAAAACTTCCCCGTGGAATATGATCAAAATTCCACAAGCCCATCTGTCCCGTGCCTCCCCAGGGCTTACAGGCCTGTTGTGAAGTTCCATGGTGTTGCTGATGCAGCAGCATCCCAGGCATTTCTGACTACTTAGCAAAGGGATTCTCTCCGTTGGCCCCATTTATGTGTCCCCCAGCCACAAAGAGCACACCTACCAGGGCAGATGCTTCTGGTTTCGTTCTTAACACATCTTGGGTATTTCCGCCTTCTTTCCTTAGGTCTGCAGGTAAGGGATTGGATTCTTTAGCTCTGATAAATCTGGCATGTGTTGCACATTTATATTGTTTAATCCCTAACACCTTCCTGACATATTCACTTTCAAACATATTTTGACATTCCTCTCCACCTTTGCAGAATTGTCAGCTACGGTAGAACTAACACTTTGAGTTGAAAAATCAGAGTCTGTTTTTTCAAGTTGAAAATTTCCAGTGCCTGGGTTTTGCTTGAACTCTTAAGCACCAGATGTCTATCTTCCCTGAGCCAGATATTATTTTAGAAACATTAGCTATGGCTACCAGCGATGGTGGTCATTTTACATAATGGCTGTGACAAAATTGATTTGCCACCATTTAAGGCAGTCCTGTCATCTGACCTCATGCAGGTGCCGTGATGCATTTCACAGCTAGATCGGAGGAGAATTTGTGCTCCTTCAAAGGCGATGTAACCCAGTAAAAGATCACTAAGCCTGGGGGTGAAAATAGGGGCCAAACCACCGCTCCTTTATGGCAAGATGGCAACATCTAATGCAACTGCTTAATGTTGAAGTGTTCCTAGTCAATTCAAAAAACTGAAATGTTCGACCTCTTCAGGACTGAGCCAACCTGAAGCGAATTTTAGTTGCTGTTGAGGTTTCCCCTGCATTGGAAAAACCTGAATCATTCAGCTATTCTCCCAAAGAAAAAAAAAGATGATGAGCCCCACCTAAAAAGCCTGAGGCTTTCTGCTTTCTTTCATGCAAACAAGAGGGCCTAATTGAGATTGCACCAGCAGCGTTCATTCTGACATTTCATAACTTTTAAGAATTAGACTTCGTAACCCAGCAGCCTTTCAGCATACATTCTGGATATAATGTTATATGCTATGTATACTATAGCCATAGGAGTGTACAGATGCCAAGCTGTGAAAATTATTTTCCTGCTCTTTGGCAGACTCTACAGGCAGAGGGATTAGATTATGTTCTACTTCTTTCTGGTTTGTAATATATTTAGACAACTGAATGGCTTTTCATTTGGTGCTTGTCCTGCAATTCATTTCTCATATCCTTCCTTTCAATCTTGTGAGGCTTTTTTCAAAATCTAGTGCATTGTGCTTTGTCCTCCCTTGTCCTTCCATTTATGGGGAAGGAGGACATTCCTATTGCCTATAATAATCAGTGTATCCGCCAAGGGCTTCTTATTGCAGAAAGCTGTTTGTTAGCCTGGTATCCAAACTCTTCATATGAACAGAGTGAGCGAAAGCTTTTCTACCACTCCCAGCACGACCAGATCTGAAGGCATCGCGGCAGAACCTCAACAGGCACAGATCAGTGCAGGTCTGCTTAGATCAGTGTAATACAATTTTATGCCAGAGCGAGATCTGGACATTTGTGGAGACCATTTCTTTGTTAGCTCAGGTCTGAAGGGGCTGTGGTGATTGATGGCGCTTTTATGTGAACACTAACTTAGCAAGAGGCCCTGGAACGGTGAATGCAGCAGCTGTTTACTTCATTTGTCAGAAAATGACAAAAGTCCCTGAAAAAAACTTGTCTCCACAGGCTCTGAATCATTCTTTCACTATTAATGGATGTCATTTTTTCCAGCGGAACTAAGCCGCCATGCAAAGTCATTTCTGTGGAAGAGGAGGCAATCTTTTTGTTAGCTACTCCCTTGCTGGGCAATGAAAATCGATGCAGCTTGACTGGGTGCTGTTCGCTGAGCAGACAGGTAGAGCAGCGATGGCAACCTGGGGTGCTACACAGTGACGGTAACCTTTGCTAGTGAGTAGGAGCGACCTGAGCCAGCTCCAGAGCACGTGCTTTGACTCTAAATACATTAAAATCCTGTAGAAGTGACCATAAGTGACAAATACAGGGTTTCTGTTGCCAAGCACGCTGCGTTGGGAGCCTGGGATATAATACTCTGGCTAACTGCACGTGGAAATTAGCATTCATCTTTCTTAGGAAAATGCAAGTTTTTTCAGCGATCCCACTATTGCAAAACAAGCTGAAGCAGTACCTCTCAACTTTACTGGTCCAGCCATCAATCAGTCAGTCACACACCCCACTTCACCACTAGAGGAAGAGGACCTTTTAGCCTGGCACCTGTCCTATCCAGGTTCAGTTTCAGGCAGAAGCTGTTGATTCGGCACCAGGCTCAGCCAAGAGCTCGGAAAACGCAGGGTCAATACTTCATACTTGATGTAAGAGGCTTTCGGAGCTGCGTGCGGTCTATGTGTTGCTGGCTCTGCTCTTCACATCCTCCCACTCATCCTCCCGTAGCTTTATACACACATTAGGGGAACTGGCAGAGAACTGAAGCTACTCACACGAGTGATATTTTATCTTCTGTGCTGCGTACAAATATTCATAAACTTTTCTACAGTCCTTGGATCCGAGAACTCTCATTTTACACCACCTTGGTGACACTCCTGATTTTACATGAACCTTGGAAGAAGGATCTGGCTAGGAGCAACTTTGGGACTCCCAGGTGCAGGAAAAATTAACTGGCTGAGGGGTCTGACACATTTAAAATCGCATTCTGTCCTGGAGCACACAAATGCCTGCTCTATCTGCTCCATCTCCAAACATTTCTTTAAAAATAAATAAATAACTAAAAGAAACCACATCCTGTCAAACAACCTAGTGATTTAAATTATGCAGATTGTAGATTAGTAAAGCATTTCATCTGAGCTAAAGCATGCATAGCACTCTACAGAAGAGTGAAAAGAAACAACTGAAGGTGCTGTGAAGGACGTAGGTGGCTCCAAGCCGTGAGATATGCTCACACTCTTCATTTTCTCTCTCCCCGGGTATTCTTTAAATTAGTTATAACTAAGTCTCAGGAGACTCTCTTCTAGATACAAACAACTTGTTTTAAACTTTGCCTGCCTGCAGACCTCACAAGGGGCAGGTTTGCATGTTTTGTTAGTATCCATTTCTACCTACGTTAAAAAAGACTGTGACAGAACAAAAAAACGCAAAGTAATTTTTTTGTATTGCTACCATGAATAAGGCTGTCTAGGCTATTTGATTACTGGAAAGCAATTAACCATCAAACCTTGACATAGGTTTCATTTGATTGAGTTTTAGGTGAAGGCTTAAATCCTCAGAGGTAGTTACGAGAGACTTGTGTAGTTCTGCTCGAAGGTCCTCCCTGGCTAACAGTACTGTGAGAAATGCCTAAATCTGAGTTAAGATAATCCCCTTGAGCTACAGCTCAGGTGGCTGCCTACCCGACCTTGCACTTCCGAGCAGATGCACCACTGCAATTTCAATGGAGTTACGCTGATGTGAAAGTTGACTCAAGTCTCACATACTGAGTAGATTTGATGGGTAAACACTAGGTAACCTCAAACATGTTGATTCCCACAGATATTCTGCTGTCTAACCAGATGTTTCTTTATATTTTATACATTAATGGAATGCAATTTGTATAATGTAGCACATATAGATTTGGGAATACCCAATATGCAAAGAACTCTGTCTGGTGGGAGAAGTTAATTAACTATTGTTGCTACTAACATACCAAATTGTGCCTCCAACAGATTTATTTTTACCATTATGATTGCCTGCTTGAGCAAACAGATGCATTTCTGTAATTTATTAATATGATTAGTATTCTTGGTCTACCTCAAAACTTTCCCTAGTTGGGCGTTCAGCCAATTTACCTACGCACTGCCATAGTTGATATATGGACAGATCACACACACATACTCTGCACAAGGTGAAGATGGGCAGATTTAAAGCATTTGTTATGTCCAGGAGGCACTGCAAGAAAAAAATGACGGATACTCACAAGACTTCTGTGAGGAAAGCACAAGAATATAATATTGAGTCATTTACACATGTGGAAATAGAAGTGCATTTTCTCATCGTGTGAAAGGAATAGGGGTTAGAGTGAGCAGCCTGTGCTTGGTCTGATGCATACCTTGGTAATGAATGCAATAAGAAGGCGCCATGCCATTTGATAAAGGCATTTACCGTATGTTCACAGGCAGACTTTACTCATGTAAACAGCTGCAGTGAGATTGTCCACAGAAATAAGATTTACTTCAAAGTAAATTTATGGCTGCAGAGGGAAGCCCTGTGTGCTTCGTTCTTTCAGAGTAAACTACAAGCAGTAGAAGTAAGAGTTTAGCAGTTCTTTGCATTTCCTTTCACCTTTCCAGGCAGGTATTTGATTTTTTCATCTCACAGGTAGTAGACAACACAACAATCATAGAATCGTTAAGGTTGGGAGGGACCTTTAAGATCATCGAGTCCAACCATTAATGTGGAACAATGTGGAATGGGTGCACTGGCATACATACAGAAAGAGGGATTTGGGGTGAAATCTGATTTTTAGCATACAGCCTTGCTGTCTGCAGCAGCCAAGGCTCCATGAGCTGCAGGAAAGCATCCCATCTCCCTCCCTGCTAAGTTCCCAGGGTTCCCTCTTGACGACGCTCACCCAGGGGTTGGCCTGCCACCCAGACCCAGGAGCTAGGCTGCACTCCCTGTTCCCCCAAGTTACAGGTAAGAATAAGCAACTTGCACACCTACCGTGTGATTAATATTTTGCAGTATCAGGACCAGTTTAATAGAACAGGAAGAAACTAGGTTAGCTTCACACTCTGACTATTTAGGAAAAAAGAGAAGGAAAATGCAACCATCCATGTCATGCAAGCTCACATTGGGCCAAATAGAACTAATGAGGGAAGGTAGAGGCCTCCTAACTCCCTTCCTTTTTTCTCACGCTTTTCCTTCCCCTTTCCTGCCTCCCCAAATTAAATGCACAACTGAGAAAATGACAAGCTTTTCTTTACAGGAAATACTTGATGTTGTGTGCTCATGAATCGTTATGGGAATATTTGTGGTTTATGTCTTCCAGAAAATTATATTGATGTGCCTCAAGATGGGAGAGGTAAGATCAGACTTCAAGGAGCAGCTTTCAAGAAAATCAACTAAATGACAAGAGCTGAAAAAATCACGGATAAGCAGGAGAGAGAAGGACTACAAGAGGGAGATTGAGAAGGTCACCTGAAGAGAAACACCATTCAAATGACTTCTATAGGCAAAGGATATAGAAAGAGTCTCCAGAAGAAAGCAGTCTGTAAGCAGTATTTTAATTCTAGACTAATGATATTATATCTGAAAGGAAGCGTCATATTTTTGGGAAATGCTCAATAGGAAGAAAATTAAGTTGCTCTGGCAAATCCACACGAAGTTGGAAAATGATCACAAGACAAACCTTTGGTAGATAACTTTTCTTTGCCTCCCCATCCATCTATTGCCATTGGAGCCTAATCTAAGTGTCAGAATACTGAATGTGAGTTTTTCCAAAGTTCTCTGGTGAATATTTTGTCACAATAGGCTAGATGCTGGCAGTCCCCATCACCGTTACCCATATCATCATATACAGTACAAGGTAAGTGAGGCCCTTTCATTGAGTCAGACTGCAAGTCAGCAATTGTTTCAACCTTAATACACATTTTAAGATCATTGGCAAAGATTCTGCTCAAATCTCAAATATCTGAGCAGATCTTGGCTTCAGCTTCAGACACCCTCCTGAAGAAGGGAGCTTTATTAAGAATCGACACGGACACCGTATTCCACCCCCATAGCCCTTGAAGCTGAAAGAGAAACAGAAGAAAATCGACAAACTATATCTTTCAAAAGCAATAATACCATTGTCCCTCTGCTTTACAAGGCAATAATCCAATTCCCTCAGCCACCGACTGGCTTCAGAGTTTACCCCTCACGAATCTAAGAATTCATTTGTAAGCCAGAAGGGCAATGATGCTGCTACAGAAGTATGTGAAGTGCTTGGTCACCAGGTTGCAATAGCTTGGCTTAACTTTCCATGGGACAGGTTTATTTTAAAATTGTACAGTATCAATTACATGAGCGAATCTTGTGAAATTCAATGATTTAAGATATATACATGGAGAACCTGGCAATGACAACCAAACAGAGGAGTTCATCTAGAAATCAGAACGCAAAACCATGCTAATGCCAAATTAATCCTTCATGCCTAATATTTTGTCCTTCAGATCTGAATGACTTTAAAATAACCATATATTTTACTGTATAATCAACATGAGGAACACCTTGTCAATGAACAATCAAGTTTTCCTTTTGTACCTCTTTGATCTGAGTACTTGAGTACTTTGAAGCAGTATGAACAATCAAGTTCAAGTAGTCTTCTGGTGAACTCAAAAGGGGTAGACTACTGAGTGATTTGAGCTGACTCACAGCTACCAGAGTGCATGATGGTATATAACTAAAGCCACGCAGGAATAAATAGTGCTGGGGGAGCCAACGAGGCTGGAGACCACAGGAGCACCCAGTCTTCAAAGGCGGCCCACTCTGAGTAGGATACCAATGTGCTTCTGCTCCTTTGCTTTACAAACCAACTAGTAAAAAAAGCTGAGTATCACTGAGTAAGGGCAGGCAACAGCTAATAGGAGAGAATTCAAAATGTCACAGGTGGGTGTGCCACCCAGCAGGCATTAGACCCCATCCTGTCCTAGGTAAGCTTAAGGTCTGGCCCATTCTTACTCTTCACAGAAGCGCCTGCTTATGCACCTCTGCATACAACTCAGCTTGTAGAGCCGTAACAGGGCTGCCCCAGTGCAGCTGGGGTGTTTTACATTGTGAGAAACGCAGCACTTCAAATAAACCAGAGTCAGTATTTTTTAAACCTTGATTCACACTAAACCTAAGAGATTCTAGTTTTCTAAAATGAACATTTCATCAGGCCGTTGCGGAACCGTTCAAAGCACTTTGTCTGGGAACAAAAAGGACCTCCAGCAAAGACACGCTGTAAGTAGCTTGCAGGTACTGGCAGACAGTCAGAACTGCTCTCTCCTTGCTGATGAGAGCTTTGGCAGGGAAAGGGTCGGTGCTCCTGGTGGTGGGAGAGCTAACCCTATGGACGTAAGGTGGTGCTATTAGTGCCAACGTGCAAGAAAAGCAAAGGAAACCAAGTAGCTGGAAGCAATGCCATCCGTGCCTCTGCTGGTATCACATCTTCTCCACACTCCCACATCGGCTCCAAGATCCATAATCCCTGCAGACACCCAACAAAGTACGTATCTACAGTAATCAGTCTTACCTTGGCCCTTTGCAGTAACTGTTTGCTCCTTTTACCTTCTACCAGCAACTACTTTTGTTGTGAGGTGATGGCCACCACAGAGAGCTTTGTAAAAACTTATGTTCATGAAGGAATTTGTATTAGAATACTGGTTTGTGTGACTTACTGTATTTTGTAAGGGTTTTTTCCCTTTGGGAATTGTGCGTTATTAATGAGCAGTTTTATGCTTTACTTCTAGTACATGTATACCTTGTAACAGATGTGCTTTTTGTTTGTTTGTTTGTTTGTTTTCTTTATTCTCTATACAGAGCCAGTTAATATAAGGTAGATACTCTCTGGCTGAAATTCTGATTTTGCCTACTAATTAATTTATGGGTAAATCCATGTCATAGCTGATGAACAATTGTTCATCAACTGTGTTGTTATAATCATTTGAGAGCCTCTCTGGTTTAGCAGAATATAAGATCCTGAATACAACTAATGCTTGTTGGGCCTTAAACTGAAGGGAAATAGTGCACCACATGTGTCTCCCTACCACCATCGCAATCGGTCCTTCTCCCTTAGCATTTGGGACATGGTAGACGAGCACTGGCTAGACAAACAGTCACCTGAACATTTCAACCATCTAGGTAGCCATGCTTTGATATCCTTCTGCATTTACCTGATCAAAATTATGGTGAACCAGATAAACTGTGATGAATGCTTCAATTTTTTCTGCAGAAAGAAACTGGCTCGAACACGGTATCTCTCTAAAAGAAAAGACCTGGACTAAAAGAAATATAATTTCCTCTATGTCCATCCTGATATAGCTGGAAAAATAAAGGACATAAAATTAACTTTTACAGAAGTGCATAATTACCTTGTACACCCTAACAATGGCAGCTGTTTGTCTCAGTGGCTATTAACGACCTTCCTGCTCCAGAAGCCTCCTTCCTTGTTCAATTCATTTTGTCTCCTCAGGTTTACTGATAACTGAGTGTCCAACTTCTTAATAATTGCTGTGTATAACATAGGACATAAAAAGATAAGTTATAAAGCTTGTGCAGGACTCGGTGTTGTGATTAACCATCTTTCGTGCCTGGTTATCGATCTTACAAAAACACAGAGTGAAAACAATCTGGCCTCTTAATGTATACTTCAGCATATTGTAGCAGCTATTTTAGATAACTGGTTTCAATAGTTTTATTATGGCTGTAATTTGTATATGAGGACTCGAAGAAGCGATGAAGTAACATGTCAAAGTGATTTTTATAGTCAATTCTATTCAGCCACCAGTGATGGTATGTGAAAAGTAAAGCAACAAAAACAAAAACCTCACCCACTCGCCAGGAAGAAACATCTCTCTCAGCCTTGGAAATTCTCTTGTATGAGACAGGCATTTCTTCTAGTCCTCCTTTTACATAAATAGTAAATCACTAAGAAGATAATATATACAGTACAATAGTCTATTTTAATAGTCTGCAGTCAAATTTTAGGCTAATGAAGCTAACTAGAAATTCTAGGGTTACAGTGATTTCTCACTCTTTATTAATACATCGACAATAATAGTGTTTACATAACTCTCGATGTTTGAAATCAACATGTGCCAGTGTCCAGTGATTTGCTAATCTAGTTTTTGATCTAATCCTGTCCTATTTTCTGCAGCATTCTCTAACTTCATATTATGAATCATGTTGTCTTTCTAAAGTGATTGCCAAGTAAACCAAAAATGTGTTTTACACTGCTATTGCACTGCTCTTGTCTTTATATACAGTAGTTTTTATAAAGATGTCCTTAGGTTTTAATAAATGAGTGTAACGTAAACTAATCTCTGTAATAAAACTTGCTTTAATGTTTCAAAGACTGTCTGGAATAGCTATAGAGATTTGAGTTTCTACATTTTCCAGTAGCTTCAAACTTCATCTCTTCCTTTCCGTCTGCAGGGAAATCCCCAGATACCAATACTCCATAGATTATGCGAGTGGTTTATATAAGGGGAAATGAAAAGAGTGCATTTAGTGCAAAGAATGATGCTTAGATTTGGAGGAGAAAAAAAAAAAAAGCTCCCAAAAAAACAAACCACACCACAAAAAAATGGCTAAGGCCATTGCATAAATAAATATATGGTCCATTTAGCCTGCATCACATTTCCAGCAGCTGCTAGTACCAGATACTTAAGAGGGAAGTGTGGGATACTGAACAGAGACTGCTAAGAAATAAACATAATCTTTCTACTCCTCAAGGGTAGCTGAGAAGGCCAGACGTGCAAGTGAACAGAAAGAAGGCAACATTTTGATATCCACACACAAAGTACTCTGTCCCACACGGCTGTGGGTCCACCTACCCAGCTGAGGCAGGGGCGAACACAGTTTAACTTGCTTTGTACTAAAAAGCAGGACCAACAATTCACAACGGCAAGTGATTTATTTATTTATTTATTTTGTCCTGCCAGGCTGAAGGATTCAGACAGTTTTTCCAGAAAGGTTTAGACTTTATAAATGCACTGTAGCCTCTCAGGTCCCTTTGTCACCTATTGTTTAGGAGGTATCATTACCAATCTTCCCAAAATATTAAGCGTGCTGAGCTGAAATTTTAGCTTTCAGACGACTAAAATGGAACATTTTTGACAACTGGATTAAACACACACACAGAAAAAAAACCCAACCCAAAACCCAATTGCTGTTTTCTGTTGGTAGCTTTGCGTATACTTAGAGCTTCTCCTCCACCCACCCACTCCTCAAGAAAATTTCAGTAATGTACATGGGGAGTCTGAGTCCTAACACAGCCCACAGGTAGAAGGGAGACTCTCGGGGGACTTCTCACCTCTCAGTACAAGTTGGTTCACTAGACAGAAGGAGTTCTTGCTCTCTGTCTTGCGACTCCCAAGCGTAAGGTTTCCTAAACTGTTCTCCTGTCCAGCACTTGCCCCCTTTGATCAGTCTTTGACGTCCAAGTGAAACTCTGGTATTTACAAACACAGGATGTACCTTTTCAAATTAGAAATTAGGCTTACGGTACCAGATCGCGAACCCCAGAATAGAAACCGTGCTGCAGGAATACACCCGAACAGCCAAAAAAGTACAGAAAGGTTAAAGTCAAATTTTTAAAAAATATGAGAAATCCTCTATAATGTCAGTTATTTCTCGTAACATACTTGATTCCTGCAGCTTCTATAACTATGCACATCAGCTCAAAAGTGGAAAAGGATCATTTTCATTAAAGCAACACTTCAATAATTCTCATGGTTTTTTTGCAACTGTAAGAGACTACAATTACATCCCACTGTGCTAAGACTTATGGAGGCATATTGCAGAAGGAGAGAGAGGACAAAAGACAGTTTTTAAAACACATAAATAATCACAACCCACTCCTCTTCTCAAACTGCACGTGCAATTCTGAAAACAGCTATATTTACAAGACAAATGAGAAGAGAAATGGTAGATTGACGTATTGGGTGTGTTACAGTTCCCTCACCAAGTTTCAACAATTTTTACAACGCGCTTCTAGTAATTGAGTAAGAATTATATTCAACACATTATGCTCAGCAGGAACAGCTTTTATATACCAAGTGAGCAAATTAAATGTCTCTGGAATTTCCATAGACGGTGTTAAAATGCTGATAGTGACTTACAGACTGCCGTTACCAAGCCATTAGCACCGAATCATAAACAAACAGGAGCATCACAGCCAGTTCCTTTAAATGAAGTGTTTGTTCTTACTGGAAAGCAGAGAGCATGCTGATCTGCTCGTCATTCACACGTACAGAAAGACGAGGGAAGAAAATGTATATTTGTTTTGATATTTACTTCCAAGAAAATAAAATCCTGTCCCTCTCACCCAAATTATTCTCAACTGATAATCTAACTCATGCGGAAAATGGAGACTGTGGGGGGAAAACCATACAAATACATGAGGTATGTGTGGGCATTCATGTGTAAGCGTATAATGGCTTGAATTTCCCAGTCAGAATTTCAAGTCTCTTCTTCGAACAGCTGAACTGCACAGATCCTCAAGCTCTTCTCAAATTCTAATTCCTCATTTCATCCTTAAGTGCAATTCCATTGCCGGTGTTTATTTGTAAGGATAATGAGGAATCCGTAGGATTTTATAAAGAACTGAAAAGTCATCTAAAGAGAGGGAAACTCTTCTGCCTCTCCACTACATTTTCATCGGCTGGCCTTTGCGCCTTTCTTTTTCATACTTCTGCAACAAAATACAAAGTGGAAACAAAGCATCCTATTGAAAGGCCTGTAATTCCCTGTTGCACCCCTGCTGTACAGGACAGCAATCGCAAGGATAAATCCTTCCTGAAGCATGTGCTCTTCCAGCTTTCTAGTGGGAGTGCGGTCCACACTTCCCCAGTGGCTTGTGCTCATCACGAAAACAAAAGCAACACACTCCACACTCTCTTTAATATGAGGTGTGCGCCCACATACTTACCTCTTGCTATTGTGCAAGCCTACTTTATTTTTCTTTGGTTTGGTTTGGTTTTGTGGCTTTTTTTTTGAAGATAGGGGATATTAACACAGCATTTCTCAACCATCTCTCTGCCTCTGTACCATTCACAATACTGTCCCACTGGAATTAGCTATTCGTCTTGCTGGTGAGTCTTTCACAATCCAAAACGAACCAGCACGTAAGGCAGAGCAGGCTTAAAATGAAGAGGCTGCGTGCGTCAGGAAAGTTTTTGATGAGAGCTGCTCGGAGTCTCAGGCCACGTTCTGGGCCACGAGGGGTGACAGCACTTGAACACGAATAGCTGCTTTGTCACCATGAGAACTACCAGTGACAATTGCGTTTAAATCCTTAGCTTTGACAGTAAACAAACAAAAAAAGCTTGATGTAGGTAATATTTGAGAATACTTTCTTATTGGCTAGCTAATCTCCAGTTTTAATTTAAGGCATTCTCCCAAATTACTGTTTTTTAAATTAATTTTGGTTTTATGTGCCTTATAATTACTGCTAAAAATTCCAGTTTAAATCTTAGAAGCACCTAAAAAGCTACATTTCATTTGACCTCCCCAGCACAGGATCTACCAGCTTCTTTCTCCAGTATTTGCTGGCCTGGGAATGAAGTATATTATATCATTAATAACTAGTATTACGCAATATCAAACTGTTCACTGCAAAGCTACCTTCCTCTAGCATGCCTGGATTCTGTTAGAAGATTTTATTTTGGAAAATGCTGCTGAGGTAGGTGGTAGCACGGTAGGAAGTACCATCTCCGGTGACTAAATGATAGCTGGGATTTGCTGTATCACCTCCATTGTAATTTTAACCACACAGTACACCTTCTCTTCCCTAAATGAACACACTCTAAGCAGCCACCAGAAAAGCCAGTTGGGAATTTATCTAGCAAGGAGACGCAACATCCCTGTGCTATATCTGCTATTATGCAGATATAGGAGCTTAAAGACATTTTACAGCCTTTCCCTTTCCTCTTTTTGCTAACCGCATGGATGTTTGTTAAAGCAACATCTCTCTATTTAATTTAAAAAGTATTAAAAAACTAAAAAGCCCCAAACCCAAGGAAAAGAAACCATGCAACCCTGTCAGTCTCATGGTTTGTTATACTACCCGTACAAATGCCACATGAATAAAAAGCACTGCTTAAGCCCACAGTCAAATTTTTATCAAGCTCCTGGGCTGCAGCCGAGCTGCACAGGAGGTGACTTCTGTTGTTTGTGGTGTGTAGTCATCATTCGTCCATTTTATATGTTTTTCCAGCACTGTCTGTATACAACGAGCTATTGCTCTAACCACAGCAGGCCGTGCTTTTCCACACACCGGCCGGTGCTGCCACCCTCCCAAGCCCCAGCCATGCATCCCAGCCCGGAGCAGGCAAACACGCCTCGCTGCAAGGACCAACCGCGTCACCTTCCAAAACATCATCCCTCATAGTCTGCACATGAATGCCTTTCATTTCAGCCAAGACATCAGCCGATGGCTTGGGTTAGGGGCCGCCTCCTTTTTCTCGGGTATTTCAGCCTCACAGCAGCAGGGGGGTACCACAGACATTCAGAAGTGCCCAAAACTGGAACTGATTCAGGACTGAAATAAAATAGGAATAGTTGGACTACTTGAACACTGCATCTTCCTCTTTCAACTCCTCCTCCCACATCCCAGTGCTCACAGAGCAGGACATCAGGCCATGCTGTTACAGGGGAGAATCACCAAAATCTCCTTTTCTTATCACCTCTCTTCCTCCTTGCCTGTGACACAGGTGAAGTATGCACTAAAGCGTCCAGGATCCTTTTGTGGAGACACACATTCCTTGTTTGCAGGAATGGACAAATTGGGCAAATCCAGTTTTCCATTTCACTTCTCCTCCCTGACAGTTAAATGAAGGCTATTTTGGCTGGACCATGGTCTTTACTCACCAACTCTCTCCAGTTGGTACAAAGTGCCCGTTGTCCTCTCCTGCAGTTCTTGCAGCCCCACATTTTTAGTCATTAGAGGTTCAGACATTCTAGATGAGGTCCTATCACAGGACCCATCTGGAGGTCCAGCGTGCTCTGGACCAGCTCTTGTTCCCAAAAGAGACTCTGCCAGAGCTGCGATAAACTCCTGCAGCCTGATGCTATGGGCAGATTTCTATACTGCTTGTGGCTACTTCCCGAGATTCAGTGCAGGGTCCCTCATGCTGTCCTCTCCTCCAGAGCCCAACTCCTGAGACACTGCCATTGCCCTCACCAGGTGTCCCGTTGTTGCAGGTGTGTTTTTCCAGCCCCACCATGGCTCGCATGGCTCGCTCCATCACCAGGCAGTGAGGTGTTTCCCTCCTTTATCCCATGGGCCAGAAACATCCGTGTGTATTAAGGGAAGGAAGCGGTTGTTAAAACTTCAACCACTTTTAAGCGTGCACTTTCCCTTTGTGATTTAAAACCACGCTCTGCTGTCTCAATGCTACCCAGTTTGTACCACAGGGTTGAGGCTTTGGCTTTGCTGCTGCCCAGACTCCGCTGAGAGGGACTGAGGAGACAAACCTCGGTGAGCTGGCAACCGGCAAATAAACTTTGGAGCAGAGTAGGGTAAAAATAGTGGAGTCTGCAGGAAGGCCAAGCTGCGTGCCTGCTAACTGTGAGCCGAGACTCTGCGAAGCCAGAGGGAACCCAAACTCCTCTTGTTGTCAGCAGGGCTGTTTGCACGTATCCAAGTAGCAGCCACATGCCTCAGCCGGGCTCCTTTCCCACCGCAAAGTCAAACATCCAAGGACTGCCTTGGATCAAAAGAAGTAGCCACTCACCCTTCACATGCGAGCGCTTACCAAGGATGGGTCTGGAAGCAGGACAAATGATCCGGCCCAAACCCAGAAAGTTTCAGCCTGCTTGGCTGAGGTCTGCCACTCTTTCCGTCGCCTTTGCTGTGCCATCTCCCAGCTCAAGCCATTGGCTCAGCCATGTCATATCACCATCATGTCATATCAGCCATATCACTAATTCCTGCAGAATTGCTATAGGAAAACAGGCATTACAAATGGCTCCTCACTGAAATACACATAGAAAATGTCAGAGCTCATGGGAAAATATAAAATTGGATGGCACGGGTGAGGCTTCTGCAAAAAAACATGAAGCTTTTGGCAAAGCAACTGCAGGATTTGCCATTTCAGGCAAGTAGCCAGGTTTCTCGGCCCAAAAAGCACCCTGGCATACCCAAAGCCATTGGCTTTCACAGAACTACCCATGGGTTTCCACATGCTGTCCGGCTCCAAGGCACAACAGCAGGGTGTGACAAACATGCACAGAGCTTGGGTGGACTACATTTGATGGCACAAAGATCTTAACAGGACAGCATGGGCCCTGAAGTTTATAGGGCATTCACAGAAGAGAGTATAAAGCAAAAGGATGAGCTACTTCTTGCCATAGACTGTATTAGAGGGAGGAACCTGAGAAAAAGCCTGCCCTGCAGATTATCGCACGGTCTTCTTTTCAGGCCCTTCTTGGATGTAAATATGAGGGATTTCTTCTAATACCTTGACACGGAAAATCTCTAGGTCAAGACGCATGCATAACAAACCAGCAAATTCAAGGCCTCAGTCAGAGCTTTATGAAAACTGCTGTGGCTAATGTATTCCCAGCGTCTGCTGCTTTAATTCTCCCTTGTTGAAAAAGAGAGGAACTCAGGAAAAGGGTGGTAATTAATTCTACAACAATACTCAATAAGGGAAAGTTTGGTTTTAATAAACAAAGCGGAACTACTGATTTAACGCAAACATATTTGGTTAGAAGAGCAGGACATCTCAAAAACATTTATATTAGAAGCAAGAACAAAGCAATAATAACCACACTCTACAGAAAGTATTGCTTGCTTTCTGATGATTAATAAACCCCAGGAAAGAATAAAAGACATGGTCTGAGTTTTTTCTTCCCCATTTGCCCAGACATACAAAGGAGATGAATGCCTACAGTTAAACCGAAGCCAAAATTTTGTTATGGGCTTACCCTATTACAGGAACATATTGAGGTCCCTCTCCCCAAGGAGCTCAAGTTATTTCTTATAATGGTGATAAATGAACAATAGGAAAGGCTTCTTTCTTCACTGGAAATTCAGTAAGGAGTTTACACCCCCTGTACTTTTGGGTCCAGGCAGCAAGTTTAAAGGTTCCAGCACCCTCTGGAGGGTGCAGCAGGAGGGTGGGTCAGGGACCTGCCCCTCTGAAGCCCCTCAAGACCGCCTGGACACCACATGGACATCACCTGGACACCCGTGGTGGTGTATCTGGGTGCCAGGGAGCAGGTGTGCAACAGCCTGTGTGCTCCATACAGGAGGGAGAGAAAAGCATAAGAGGAAAGGTCTCCAGCTTCCTCGGAGATGACCAAGGTTAGGTAGGTAGGTAGGTAGCTTCTCTTATCATTTTTTGGCTCTAGAATAGGGAAGAGCTCTTCAATTTTTGGATACTGTCTGTCAAGCAGGGGAACTTTTCCTCCCCCACCAGCCCCAGCAGCCGCAGCTCCAGCAGAAAGCAGTGGGAGCTCGCGCACACGCATCCTCAGTCAGCAGCAACGGTTAATCCCTACCAAAGCAATACTAAAGAGTCAACTAAAACCTAATTGCAATATTTCTCATCAAAACACTTAGCTCAATAGGAAATATGATGTCATACGGGCAGTAAAAGTTTTAATTATGTTTTTTTATTATCCTCTGTTTTTCCAATAAACTGTAGGAAAACAAAGTACAGATCCAATCACGCCTGGATGTTTGCCTTAGAATACTGCTTACATCACTTTTATCTAAAATACCCTCTCTACAAATCTGCCTGGCAATATTTTCTCAGAACTCAATCTGTCATCGTGAACGTGGCAGACAGGTTTTATGGCCCCACCGCCAGACCACGACTGGAGGTCGGGTGGTTTTTTGGCTGTCAGAAGATCTCTCTAAGCCCTTGGGCTGCACAATTCATCTCTCACCATCTCAGGTCCCTAACAAAACACATGTCTGAATCCAGCCTTGCAGGAGAACAAGCTGGAAATCCTTACAGTTTTCAGATACTGTTATGAGGATGACAGAAAGGCAGACAGTCCGTACAGATTTTGCAGGCTGACATTGGTTTAAAAAAAAAAAAAAATATTGCAGTAACTTAAGTTAAGGTGTGTTTGTCCAGACCTCTCTCCCACGCTCTAGGGATACTGAGTCTGTCCTTTGCACCACACCATGAAGTTGCAAAAGGAGCCATTACATCATCTCTGTAAATGATGTGCCCTTTTCGAGTGTCAGCTTCCTTTCCACGTGCCACATCCCCCAAGCCCAGCTGCGACATTCATGTTTCAGTGCTGTATCCACCAGTCATTGCAGACATACCCCCCCTGGGTCACCCATCCCCACAGCGGTACCGGGCGCTCATCACTTGCATCACAGCAGCTAGAGTCCAGAACCATCAGCTGACACGTGAAAACTGCTTTTTCTAGACAACCGGAATTTCTGAAACAGCCTCCTCTGCAATGAGTTTTTCCAGAAGCCAACTGAAACGTAGAAGTCATGGACATGTAAAGAGGAGGTAGGAACATTCAGGATCAAAGTGATATGGGGATTTGTTTGTTTTCTAGTTTAATGTTGGAGGTTTCCTTGGGTTTTTCTTTGTTTTGCTTTTTTTTTTAGCACCACAGTGGCAGTGGGAGTCTGTCTGGCATCGTTGATCAAAAGCGAAGAAAGAGTAGGCAAAGTACTGAAAGTGCCAGGGAGGATTTAAAGTGTGCAGCACCCTCGGCAAAGTTGCATGTTCAGGCGTGCTCATCGATTTTACTCAAGTGATTCTTCACCTTTCCACCCAGAGCTCAAGTTTGTTAGCACCAGGCACGGTGCAAGTTTTGATATCACGGAGTCAGGAGCATCAGTGCCTCCACATTACAGCTTGAGCACAGGGGAAGAGATCATCTGCACAGCACAGACTTCAGCACAAGCACAAGCTGCACATCCAGCACTTCAACGAAAGAAGCCAGCCATCAGGTGGTGGCTTGCACATACCTTTCTTCCCACTTTCCTCCAAATGTACATTTGCCGAAACCAACCAAACGTGTAGGTAGCTTTGGGCTGACTGCATCTGGGTTTTGTTCCTGGTCAAATTTGCCAGAACAAAGCCAACATGAATGCAAGATTGTCTCCTCCTGCCTTGTGGAGGTAGGATACTGAGCAAACACCCCGTGACAGAGGAATCAAAATACTTCTCGTCTTCATTGCCTGTGTGCACTGGCACACCTGCACATGCCTATTGCAACACCTGGTGAGCAAAAGGACTCACTCCCAGTCCAAGGTGAAAGTTTTGTTCCAATTCCCCACTATGTTCTTCCCATTCTCAGTTTCTGCCCTCAAAATGAAACTGACTTTTCAATTCGGACTTTCTTTTTGCGCTGGTGGTGGATGCTCAGTAGTTAAATCCCATACTCCAGCGAGGGCTTTGGCTGACCTCCAGGACCAAACAGTAAAAGATGCACTTTTTAGGAAACTAGAGTACACAACAGGCACATTACTGCAATAGTGTAGCACAAGCACCAAACTATGTGTACGCTCCATGATCCTTGATTTTGGTCTTACTGCTAATGAAGTCCCAGCAATTTTACCATAAATAGATAAAATCTCTTAGAAATCAGAGCTACCACCGATAGCCCAGAAGAGGGGCGGGAAGGGTTTGGGCAACATATCTCAACAGCTCAACAGAAATAACTTGTGACTTATATAGCAAGTCATTCTCAGGACATTTGTAAAGGGAAGTCTGAAGGAAGGCAGAAAGAGGTAATTTTGTAATACTCAGTGTGAGTCCCCAAAATAAAGGGCTTTATGGATATTCCTTTGAAACAGAAAACAATCATTCATTCCAGCTGTGTTCACATCCTTTTTGCCTTCCAGGGTTAATCTGCTGAAAAGCTTTTAGCTAAGATTAATGTATATCCAGCTGTCTCTGGACTTTTCTTTTTTATCCAAAAATTAACACACACCAAAAAACCAAACAACTACTGACAATAACATATTAGCAAAAAAAGGAACATTTCAATTCATTCAGAATTCCCACAATATTGCCTTTAATTCTGGAAGAATAAAGTGAATTGAATTTGTTTTCCGAAGGAAAAAAAGGGGTGTGGGTGTGGGTGAAAAAAGGTACTCTGATACTTTATAGCATTGCTTAGAGCACAAGGAGATTAAAGGGATTAATAGCTGGAAGCTTAAAGTTGCCAATTGCCTGCATGATAACAGGTAGTGGCGACGTCAGCGTGGTAAGTGACGCTACCGATGACATCAATGGTTTCACCTCATACCAGCAAAACCCTTAAAACCTCCTGCAGAAAAATATGCCCTTCACTTGGATCTGTTGAATCACTGAGCTTGTGTTTGTGCTTAGCAAGTCCTGAGGCAGGGCTAAAATTTCTTTCCACCTCACCCATTCTTCTAAGCTCCCACATGACTGAGAAACACCGCACCACGTGCTCACCTTTAGCCCTGCCACCCCATGCACCTCATCCCTCTAAGGGCACCCTCATCCCTCTGAGGAAACCCTCACGCCTGGCTTCCTCCCGAGGGGCTGTGATAGCAGGACATGGTGTGGGGCGACAGAGCAAACCCACTCAATTCAGCCTGTGCCCTCCTTGCCCCTGCCAATCCCAGTGTCCCCAGGTCAGATGTTTATTGGGCAAGTGCTTGCCCCTCACATAGCTCAGGGATCCAGCGCCTGGCTTGGCAGCTCACCCTGACCTGGGATCTCTGTACTGCCTCACAAGAGGTGACAGAGAAGATGCTTCAGCATATCTGAGTTAAGTCATCAGTTTCCCAAAGCATTTTCCCAAAGCCTTTGATTAGATGCATTTTATCCTTCAGGCTACTGGAGCAGGGAGGTCAAGCTGTCAAACAGGTGTCACTCACAGCCCCAGAGATGTGGCATAAGACCTTGGGCTGGGCCTTCCTGTCCCAAACCGCTCAGCATGGGTTTGGTGTGTCTGTAACAGGGTACCTCCCCACCGTCATCACGCCAGGCCCTCTACTCTCAAACAGAAAATGGAAAGAGGCAAAACATTGCTCCACCACAAATGGCTCTGGCATCAAAGTTTCTCTTGCAACACCTGCCAGGCAGCTGGAAGAAACACAGCAGATCTGAGGATCCTGACATGCTGCCTACCACCAAAACAAGCCACCCACCTCTGGTGCACGGAGGACATGTGCCATCACAGCGGTCCTGGCCAGGTGGCCCAACACATAAAGACAAGCAGTGTTGGCCACCTCTCTGCTGACAGAGCCCCACGGAGCCAGGGACCCCAGCAGCCCCAGTGAGGCAGCAGGGCTTGTGTGGTCTCCCGCAGCAGGTTGCGGTGGGTTTGCTCACAGCTGCTGAGGTGCCACCGCTGCCCTGGGTGTTTTGGTGTTGAATTAGGAGACTAAGCAATCAAAACAGCTTGCCAGAATCCCACAGCAATGTAAAGAAAAAGAAAACAAAAAAATCAACTTGATCCCCATGGCATGCTTCAGCAAAGCCGTCTGCTAAGTACATAAAACAGGAACAGTAGACATAGAATCATAGAATGGTTTGGGTTGGAAGGGACCTAAAGATCACCTAGTTCCAACTGTCCTCATGGGCAGGGACACCTCCCACTAGACCAGGTTGCTCAAAGCCCCATCCAACCTGGCCTTGAACACTTCCAGGGATGGAGCATCCACAGCTTCCCTGGGCAACCTGTTCCAGTGTCTCACCACCTTCAGAGTAAAGAGTTTCTTCCTAATATCTAACCTAAATCTACCCTCTTTCAGTTTAAAACCATTGCCCCCCTTCCTATTGCTACACTCCCTGATGGTTTACATCCCAATAACAGACCAAGATGAAAAGTGAGATTCAGGTGGCACTCTCTTCTGTCTCTGGGTACCAGCGACAAAGAGCCCCGCCATGAACTCCAAAGAACAAGACACTGCTGTTTTGTATCCCTTGAGCTGCACTGGAGGAAGGGGCCCTTGCAGGTTAAAAAAAGACAAAAATCTAGGGGGGAAAAAAAGTCTAACTAATCTGGCAAAAAGTTCTTCACCAAAACACCACAAACAAAACCAAAAAAACCCATGCAAATGCATATATCAAAGCTGAAAAGTTAAGGACAAACATCTTTACCCAGAACAGAGAGAAATAAAACCAAGATGTCACCAACAAGCATATTTTTATGTGGTCTTGATGTGTCAGTTTTAAGGTATCTTTCTAGGTCTTTTCACGGATTCATTGACACACTGCTAAATACCACCTGGGTGTATTCCACTTATTACTGGTTGCATATAACCTTTCATTTACGTACTTACCATATGGATTGTTTTTTCAGTGCAAACAAAGTTGCTGTCATTTCATGATACATAGCTAGGCACCGGTAACCATAAGTATCACCCTTCCTTATCAAAAAGGAGTAACTTTATTTTTAAAGCAGAGTTACTGTCCCTGCACATTTAATTAACCAACAACTTTTTGGCTGACAATAGTCACCACTTCTGCATAGGCCCTGTGATAAAAGGTATTCCTCTTTTTGAGATTATGAGGAACCTGTTTCCAGCTCCATGGAAATAAATAATACAGAGGCAAGGATAACTTTCCAGAGGAGCACCAAGTAAAACCAGAGAAAGGAGGAGCAAGTTTGTGGTGTGGTAGGGGGTTAAATGAAGGTTGTGCAGAAACTCTGGCCTGCTCAAGTAGTATGGATAAGGTTAGGTCGATTGAATGAAGAGCACTGCCACCAGAACGTGGGGGGTCTACGTGTAGGTGGGTACACACAGGAGGCATCCAGAAACCAGACTTTTTTTTCACTGACAGGTTTTTCAATGGAAAATGCCACTTCAGTTCTACAAAAATTTGAAGAAAATAGAGTGAAACAATCTCATGAAAATGAAGTTGGACCTTATTCTATTGCAAATATTTCAGAAAGATATATTCCAAAATGTGGGGGTTTTTTGAAAAAAATCTTTCAAGCCATATGTACTGTATTACATTCTCTTCTAAATTTAAAAACAGAAATGAAATGAATTCTTGCACACAGTCTCTGCAAATCTTTAACTTGGAATAAGGAGGGGGAGTCCCCCCCAAGTCTCAGCTTTTTTGCAGAGTAAAACAATGTATTCTCTGATCAGGTCAACTAGCAAATATTTACCTTTAGATGCTACGCGAGTCCTTTTCCGCACAGATCCCTAGAAAACGCACATCTATTACAGCTAAAGAGAAGCTTAATTGGAGCTGAAGAAGTTCAGGCTTTCAGGTTGGGAGTTCCCTCTGGCAGGAGTTAACACATGAACCAGGACGGAATGCTGTTTTCCATTGCCTTGCTTTTGTGGGGTTGTAAAAAGATCAGCCTTAAATGTTATAACACACAACACTTTTGTTTACTAATTAATTTTAAAAAAAAATAATGAGGGCAAAGTTTTCCAGCATCAGCTTACCAGGAAAATCCTCAGGATAATCAAAAACCTCTGAAGAGGTTGAAGTGATGACAAGGAATGGGAAATTCAAACATCACAGAAGTTGTAGAATTAATTCCCCTAACGTGTAAAAACAATTATCAGTGAAACCTTAAAACATGAATTGGTTTACTTGCTTTTTTGGGCCTCATGGAGGTTCCCTGGAGGGTAACTGTGAGAGCACAAGCCTAACCACATCCAAACCAGCCTCCCCTACAGAACTATTCAAAGATGCAACACAAAGAGGGAAACACATTCCCAAACGTGTCAAGGCACTGCAATACCCAAGCATCTCATTGGCAAATAATGAACTGCTAAGAGTACTATAGCTAAGTTATAACAGATATGTTTTAATCTGTAGCAAAAATTCCAATTAAAAAAAAAAAAAAGAAAAAAAAAGGAATCAAGGAATCGCACAAACTGCAAGACCTTAAAATGGGAATGTCTTGAACAAAATAACCTGCCAACAAAACTAAAACCAGTAATGACGTTATATGAGGTGGTTGAGCAGAGACTCAGACATTGGAACTATTCCTGGATCACTGCTACAATACCACTTCTACCTCCTCTTTTTCTGCTTATTAATAGTGGCTGCTGCTTTTGGCTGAGAATGCAGTCATTCAGCCACGTATCATGGACACATATCCATAAAACTGGAAGGTTTAGTGTGGACTAAATCATCAACTGTTTTCTCAATAACACTGCAGTCTGGGTAGTATCAGTAGACCACTGAGTAAAGGAGGATTCCCAGTCTTCCTTGAGACACTGCTCCCAAATATGTCAAGGCACTTCTGCTGCCTGCTCTGAAGTGCTGTAAAATTTAGCCTCAGGAAGCATTACAGGCTGATGCTGTCTTCATCATTTTCCTACTTCCAGAGAGCTGAGGCTACCCCGAAGCAGCGGGGTTTCCATTTCAGCATCCCCCCTGCAACTGGCCTAGTCCTCACAACATCTTCTACCAATTTTATCTTGGCAGATTTTCCAAAAAAAAAAGCAGACAGCAAGAAGCAGTCTTGTTCCCTTAAAATAAATTAAAAAAAAAAAAATTAAAAATAGTCAAGGTCCTCTGAGTTCAAACTATATAGTCCTCAACAATTTTTCTTTGTATGTAAAACTCAATAGCCAGCTCCTCTGAAAAGCCAGAGCGAACAATGTGCCAATGTCAAGATATCATTGAAAAATTCAGCCACTGGTGTTTCACACGCTGGGTGCAAGCCCCTTCCAAGCATGTCCAGCCACACAGCAGCACACACCCCCGGCTGAGGCTTCAACAACTTCACAGGTGACAATAACCAAAATAAACCCCAGAAAATTCAATGTACGCTGCATGAAATACTTTCCTTTTCTTCAAGGGAAGCTCCATTTAACAGTCTCTCTGCTTTATTTTTAATGACAGCATCTGTTTATTTTATTGGGCCATTTTCCAGCAACATACAGAGCCTTCTGCAGCGCTCGCTTTTGAGTCTGATTCGGTGCTCACAGCAAAAACAACACTGTGGGGATGCTGGCTGCAGCTGTCTTCTTCCTCCCGTCATTCGTGTCCTCCGAGGGTTTACTGGTGGCATGGAAGCACACTGAAATCACTTGGGTGGGAAGGAGAACCTCAGATCATTGGGATTTTCAAAACCTGCAACAGGTGCAGAGAGGCCAAGAGGCACCTTACTGCTGCCCAGCATCCTCCACATGGCCCCAGGGTTTCCACTGGCCGTGGAGTCATAACCATCCCCTACGCCTTTCCACACAAGGTTGCTGACAGTGTTAGGAAATGATCATCTCTTTCTCTTGCCTATCCACTTTATTTTTCCCTTTTTTTTTTTTAATTTATTGTCTTCTTTATTCTTTTCCCCTTTATTGCCTTCTTTTCTCAATTGCGTAACAGCATCAATATTCAAAGCATCTTAACGATTATACAACATGTATAAAAGAATCATAGAATCATAGAATTGTGTAGGTTGGAAGGGACCTTTAAGATCGTCGAGTCCAACCATTAACCTAACACTGCCAAAACCCACCACTAAACCATGTCCCTCAGCACCACGCCTACACATCTTTTAAATACCTCCAGGGATGGTGATTCCACCACTTCCCTGGGCAGCCTGTTCCAATGCTTAACAGCACTTTCAGTGAAGAACTTTTTCCTAATATCCATCCTAAACCTCCCCTGGCGCAACCTGAGGCCATTTTCTCTTGTCCTATCGTGCGTTACTTGGGAGAAGAGACCGACCCCCACCTCACTACAGCCTCCTTTCAGGTGGTTGTAGAGAGCACTAAAGGTCTCCCCTCAGCCTCCTTTTCTCCAGGCTAAACAGCCCCAGTTCCCTCAGCCGCTCCTCATAAGACTTGTCCTTGAGACCCCTCACCAACTTTGTTGCCCTTCTCTGGACACGCTCCAGCAGCTCAGTGTATTTCTTGTAGTGATGGGCCCAGAACTGAACACAGTATTGTTATTATTAAAGAAAAGTTAGGCATCAGGCCAAAGATAAATCAGTTACTATTGCCCTGGAATAACAATAAGCAAAAAAATACAAATCAACTGCAGCTTCTAAAACGCTTACCCAAAAAGAATAGATTTGTCCTCTACCAACATTAAAGGAGAGTGAAGTGTCCCCGTTGTGGCCTGTTTGCTTTCTTCTGTTTCCACTGGAACACAATCAGACTCCAGCAAGCTTGTGCGCAGGAAAAGCCACAGAGAAACCCCACTTCTGCCCCTCCATCCCATCCACCATGCAAGCCCAGATTACCTGGAGCATTAACAAATTCTCGGATCATGGATTGCTGTAATAGCATATCTTGATGATAGCTAATGGGTGATTAACTAAATACAACTCATAGCCAAACACACTTCTGACTGTATTTACAATTTTTTTAATGCAGGTAAAGTGCAGTGCACTTGGAAAGCAGCATGTCACCTGTAAATAGCAGTTCACTTCTAAAAAAAAACAAACCAAAAAACAAAAAACAAACCACAAGAACAAAACAAGCAAACAAACAAACAAAAAATCCCTTTCTTACTGCCAGTTTTCCACCAGCTTATTGAAAGCAAAATGGAGGTAAATAAAGCCAATTCCCTGGACTGAAATACATCTGACACAGCAGATAAGCAGAGTTTAAGTCTAAATACAGCCAGTCCCAGACCCACAGAAAATAGTGCTGGCAGGAACCTCAGTGGGTCACCTCATCTATGCTCAGGGCACGAGGCAGGACCAGGTCTGACGCAGCAGCAGCTGCACTGGTCTGACCCGTGCTGACAAACTCCCGGCTAGGGAGAAGCCTCCGTCCCCTCAAGGGTGGCTGCTCCCGCGCTCGCTCAGCCCAGCACACGCAGCCCAGGGGCTTGCTTCCGAGGCTGTGGGATCAGTCAGAAAGTCATTTGCCATCCCCCCGCCTCAGAGCCCCACCTGGGATGAGAAAGGATGGTTAGCTTATTTCTTTTTTATACGTCAGCAGACCAATCAGGAAAACTTCACTGCCTTCAGCAAAGTGCTTGCAGTCCCACTGCCCGACGCTTTACCACCAAGCAACTGGCCGTGTTTTTGCTTAGGATGATAGCACGGCTCATACAAAAACAAAAGAGGAACTGTCTTCACATGTTAACTTTGGCTCTTTGCATGTTCTCATTAAAGACTTTTTCAAAATTACTGAGCAGCCATCAGCTAGGACTTCCCTTTCCGAAAGTGAAGTCCCGCCAAATCTCATCTTCCTAAACCACTTGCACACTTTAATCCCTCTGATGTTTATCAGTCTGTTGCCAAATGTAAATGAAGCGCTGAGTGTGGGGACTGAAGATCTCCCCAGCAGACACGGAGTGGTAACACTTGCACACATTCAGCTAAATCAATCGAACGGCTGGCAAATGTAATCTTGGGTTGTTTTTTTCCAGAAGTATAAATTCCCATTACAGAGGAGCCTCAATTCAAATGCCACACTATTTTCAGAATCCCAATTTGTCTTTGCAGATGGCAAGTGGTGTCTGTGCTAACTCGCTCAGCCCCGGCACCTGTTCTTCCCGTCAGCTCTCTGTTCCCCACGTCCTTATTGCTCTCTGCAGACCTGGGGCGCTGCCTGTCAATCTTCATTATGAGGCAAAAGATGCCTTTGGCAAATCGTTATTGTCTGGAAAAGAGACAGCCGCGGAGCCGAAATACCTATGGGAAAGGACAGGTTATGCATCACTTTTCTTAAAGCCACAAAAATATGGAATAAGTTACCTAGAAGCTGAGCCTAACATGGACTTTGAAGAAAAAAAAAGGTCACCAAGGGCCAAATGCCAGTGAGAAAAGTTTCTCCAAGGCTTCTGTCCTGGTTTTGGCTGGGATAGAGTTAATTTTCTTCCTAGTATCTGGTATAGTGCTGTGTTTTGGATTTAGGATGAGAATAATGTTGATAATACACTGATGTTTTAGTTGTTGCTGAGCAGGCCTTACACTAGCCAAGGACTTTTCAACTTCTCATACTGCCCTGCCACCAAAGAGTCTGGGTGTGCGCAGGAAGCTGGGAGGGAGCACAGGCAGGACAGCTGACCCCAAAGGGATATTCCATATCATATGGCGTCATGCTGAACAATAAAACTGGGGGAACTTGGCCAGGGGGTGGTGGCAAAGGGTCAGAGACTGCGGGTGGTGGGCAATTGCATTGTGCATCTCTTGGTTTATATATTCTTATATCATTATTATTATTATTATTTTCCCTTCCTTTTCTGTCCTATTAAACTGTCTTTACCTCAACCCACGAGTTTTACCTTTTTCCAATTCTTTCCCCCATCCCACTGGGGGGGGGGGGGGGTGG
>VZSZ01008802.1:360112-477730 GCA_013398815.1 Ibidorhyncha struthersii
GATGAACGGCTGTGTGGCATGTAGCTGCCTGCAGGGTTAAATCATGACGGCTTCGCACAAGGGCCCTTGGACCACCTCAGGCAGCAAACACTTTGGGAGAGATGCATGGAGCTGGGCTGGTCACATATCACTGCTTTCCTGGTGTCACCTGTGAAGACCTTCAGTATTTTCCTAACATTTTGTTACAACTAATGCTACAGGAGATTTCCACCATGGCCACATGGGTATCACGCAGCTGTAGAGACCAAGGGCCACATGCAGGATGAAGAAGCTCACAACAGGCACTTCAGAGGATGATTTCTGCATTTAAATGAGCTGAGCAAAACAAAGTCCCTTTGGTACAATGCAAATTAACTGTTATCACTAACAGATCCAAAGGGAGAGGACCAGGACACTCAGCCAACCAGGAAAAAAAAAATAGTCTATTTACAGATGTTAAGCCACTGCCTGTTAAAAAAAAAAACAACACAAAAACAAACAACAAACCATTCCTAAAAACGTGGCACAAAAAGGCACAGACATCCCTCTGTTAAATCTTGTCCCCAGCCCCTGCCATCCCCTTCATCCCTCGTTTCAGCAGGCTGACGTGTGGCGGTGACTGACAGTCCCACATGGAGAAAGTCACTCAGCATCAGCTGCCTGCAAAGCCACCCGCCAGCATGAAGTGCTCGCTGCCCGCTCTGCCCATCCCTCCCCTCTGCCTTCCTAACCGGACAAGGGCTCCCCACAAACCCCTCTGCCCAAGGTCAAATGCCGTGGGGAGGACAGGAAAGAAATACTCTCCAGCCAGGATTTTTGGCGGTTTGAGGGTTAAGAGAAAAGGGGGAAAAAAAAAAAAGAAAGAAAAAGAAAAAGAAAAGGACTGTCTAAAACTGTAAAAATCAACGTGTTCCGTGTGCTCACATATTCAGCTGGGAAGGATTTGTAGCTCTGTGTCCTGGAATAAGGCTTTATTGAAAAAAATTTGAGGAGAAGGAGCTCTTACAGCTAAAAGAGGGGATGGGAATTAGCAATGCAAAGACCTAATCTTTACCTAGTCACAGACATAAGAAATAGGTAAAAAAAATAGAGCGCCTCTGTATGCCCAACTCTCATCACATTGGCTTGCAAGCTGGAAAGGAATCAGCAGGATGCATCAGTCACTATGGACTGGAGAACAGATCTGAACCAGTGATTTAAGGATAACACAGCCTGTTAATGGAGTTTTCAAACACTGCAAATGTACTTTATGCAGTACATATGTACCTGAACCCTTCTGTCTACACTGGGTAAGTCTAAAACGGAAAAACGCAATAATTACAACATACATACAACATAATATAATGTGGAGTACAACTCGCTACCTTGCATAAACAAGGGCAATGTGAATTAAAAATGAGGTTAGCATAGGATTGATCAGGCTTGGAATCACACCAGTAAAAATTGGTTTTATTAGGAAAAGGTTTTTAGTGGAGACAACTAGTGACAGCCTGTGGGACTCTAAAACCCAAAAAAGCTAAATCCAGCTGGTCAGGAGATTCAGCTTAAAAATAATTATTTGTAACCTGAAAATGCTCGGTTCTTCTTAAACTCCTTATCTTCCTGGGTGCTTTAGTTAACACTCAGACTTTGGGGTTTTTTTATTTTTTAAACATCAACCTATCATTAATAGACCCAAAACCTTCTTTTTAATAAATGAAAGCTGAATTTCTCAGGTAGTCACTTACCTCTAGAGGATGTGACTTCAAAAGGAGGGGTGGGGGAGAAAAACCTACTATTGAATCAGCCAAGTAAATTTCATGATTAAAATTTCAGGAGTTTATGGTAGATTTGTTCCTTCATGTCTTTCAAGAGATTTGCAACAATATATCATTACTTCCTACACTATGTTACAAAGAGAAGTTTGGAAATCCCTCTAAATGCACATAAATACCTCTAAGCAATGCCGCAGCTCTGAAACGCAGAGAAGTGCCCTCCTGTCCTTCCCACTGTGTGATCTGAAGTGGAGGAAAAGGAGCACAAATAGAGATGAAAAATTTAAAAAAAAAAAATTAAAAGGGACAAATAAAACAACAACAAAAAAAAACAAACCAGCAAGCCCAGGCAGGAACTGTCCTTTAACTTCTTCAGAGTCAGAGTGACCACATGTTAAACGCCATGGTGCTCTCAGGGTTTCTGTGTTTTGGATGGTTGCCGAGCCACAGCTGTGTGGGACTGTGCTCTCCACGTGCCGCTCTCTGCCAAAGTACTAGAGGACAGGACAGTCATTACCAGTGTGAGTGCTGGTCTGGAGAAACGGGCTTACCCAGAAATGGAGCTCTTCCAGAAACCCACCAGCTAGCGAAGGGGGAGGCTTGGGAAGGTTTCTGAGAGATGGCCATCAAGAAAGGCACTGAGCCAAGCAGGGTTGGTGGGCCTCACAACTCTTTTCCTACTCTCCGTACAGCTTAAACCTCTTTCCTCTCTGAGAGAGGCAAAATTGGTTTATCTGCCAAATCAGTGTGGAGGAAGAGGAGTCTCCATAGCTTTACTCTTTCTGATCTCTGGGTTTCCCATTTAAGTTTTCTGCCCTAACCTCTAAGCTAAAAGAAACTGCACACTGCAGCCTCCAGCCTTCCAGAGCTCCTGAGGGGAAAAAAAAGGTCAGCAAATTCCCCAGTCTTCCCTGGGTTTTGCTCCCGAGAGCTTGAAGTTTGCATATTTGTGTGCCTGTTTTGCACCAGAGCACATCAGACCATAACGAGGCAAGTGCAAGAGGAGTGCTCTGCAGATGGTGCCAGACAAACTCTTCACTTTCCTGTCCAGCACAACCACTAAGATTTTGCATCCCAGTCAAACTTCCAAGGCATCCAACACGAGTAATTTACTAGCTAAAGGGATGTGTCTTACCAGTGCCAATTCAGGTTTCAAGTTTACTTATTCTCCTCACGTAGCACAACTGGCAGAAGTAACAGAGCAAGATCAAAAGGAAAAGAAACTACATGAGAAAAGATGAAGTATGAAATAATACTGGTAACAGACAAGCTGCAATTCATGATCAAAGGAATGAAATCAGGCCCCAACTATATAAATAAAGAAGTACCTTCCCCCATTTCTGAAAGAAAGAATTTGTTGTTTGCCCTCATGTCACGCAATCCTTTCAAGTGCAGTTATACTTGGGTAGCTGAAAGAAAAAAAAGTGACAGAGCACCTCAAACTTTATTTATTTGCTTTAATCATCACAAAAGAGGGCTCTCCTGGGATCTCACTGCTTTCCCATCCACGTTGTGTATAATCCAGAAAACCCCAGAGCATCTTCCGCCCCAGCTAAACCAGGAGAGTGTCAAAAATGAGGTTTCATTACCAGCTCAAAGCAGCCAGAGCAGCACTGATTGTCCCCAGCTTACACTCCACGCCCCACACATCTGTCTTCCTCCATAGCCATGCGGTGCCCAGCAGTGCCAGCTCCTGTGAGTTGACCCTACCCCAAAACTTCATCTCCCTAAATGAAATACGGCACTGCCTGGCCACTGCTGATCTCCCTCCTGTATCAACCCTTCTACGGGCACACTGACCTGTGAGGTGGCAAAGTTCCCATCTCCATCTCCCCAGCCAGGCAAAGCAGCAGGTTGATGCTCCCTACAGCATGGGGCTTCTTGGTCATCTGCATTAAGCTGTAGGCAAGAGGCTCAGAGAGGGCTTTATGACCAGGTGGTGGAAGTATATGAAAATTAATGATTTTCCACCCACCAGGACATCAAAGCCTCAAAAAGGAGAAGTACCCCAAGCTTCTTGCCCACAAACACTCGCAACCCCATGATGAAATGGCTGCAACCACATCTGCTTCTGATGCTCAGGTAAGCAAGGGACATCTCTCCACTGGGGTTACTGCTGGTCCCACAGCACCCATCATGCAGGTCCATCCTGGGGAATGGACTTTGGGGCCTGAGAAAAAAAGAGAAGAAAAAAAAAAAAAAAATCTGAATTTTCACTACCTGAGCAAAAAAAAGACTGATATTTTACAACACGGACAAAAGAAAATCAAAATAAATGTCTAGAAGTTTCAAGAGGAATTCTGTGGTGAAATTCTCGCTTTGGCTTTAAAAGTCTCAAACACCATTCACCTCCCATCTTATTTAATAAGGGTGATACAGTACACCCCTTTGTCTACAGGACACTGGGGCACCTGGTGGCATGGAGGTGAAATCTAAGCTGTGACAAACTCAGCGAGACCCCTGACACGTTAAAGACCAGGAAGCAGCAGAGTTTCTGCAACACATCCCAGATCTGAACGAGTTGCTATTTTCCCCTCTTCCCCCTATCTCACACCAGAAATAGGTCCGGAACCACGTCCCTGTTTTAGCAGAGGTTAGTGCCAGCAGGAGCAGCAACAGCAGCAGTACCTTCCTCAGCGTGCAGATTTCTTGTGCTCTGACCTTTCGCATCAGAGTCAGAGAAACATTACAGGGTATCCTACCAAAATGGATGGTCTCGCAGCACACCTGCACATGGACACTTTGCCCTGAGAAGCGCATCAGCCTGACATCAGCAATAACTAATAGGCATGTCGCAAAGCTGAGTATTAAAAGGCTTTGTGTTCCCGTGGGAAGGACCGAGCTTTGCAAGACCTGGGCTCATACTTCTATGTTTCACCAACAACCCAACATCTAGAAAACTTGGTTCACCCAATAGAAAAGGCTGCGGGTTTTGGATTCTATTTTGCTTGTCAGTGTAAGCTTTGAAATACACAAAGTGTCCTTGTAGAACAGAAATTTCCAAGTAATTTGATGTTTGCATGCCAAGATTTTTCAGTGCGATCGTTCCTGAACAGAAGGTGAGCGTGAGTAAACAGATTAAAAGGAAACATGCCAGCATCATTGGCATTAATGCCTCTGTTCCTACTGACAATGGCAGACACATCCCCACAGAAATCTGAACTTCACAAAGCTGCACCTTCTGAGAGAAAATGCCTCCTTTGACAATCTCCACTCTGCTACCAGGTCAAACAGTCCATTTCACCTCTTCACCTTCCCTTGTCTCTTGTCTATTTAAATTAACCACTCTGAGACGTCTTTCTTTCCCTATTATTTTTTGGGGTTGCTCTTGACTTTAGGAGAGCTCTCACCTCCATACAAGCCCCTTGCCTACTATTGTAATACCAATCATTTCAGCATCAATTTTGACTGGACGCATTTTCATAAATGCTTCATTTTCTGTACATTAGTCACCTAATAAACAGTTGGCAAACAAGAAGTGACTCCCGGCTCTGTGAACGGGCATGATGCTCCTTGGACTAATGAAAGCATTATCCATCAACACACGGTGTTTCATGGAAGAACAATAGAAGCATGGATTTACAGCAGTGTGACACAGAACTTGATGACAGCCAAAAGGGAAGCTGGATGGCAGTTGCAGAAATCAGGAGTTTTGTTTGGCTTTGGGTGTAAACTGGAGGTGCTCTCAGCCTTACGTTTTCAGTTGACTTGGCTGCAAAGTATTTCAAGGATATCAGATTCAAGCGGTGAGGCAGGGCTGCCTCCCCAGGATGTTTTGCTGGCTGTGTGACCAAGAACCATGTTGTCATCCCATGACCTGACAATCGGGACTTAATTCACTGTCCAAGACAGAGGCACACAAGTTCTGCTGTGGGGCGAAGAGGAGAGCCTTTCTGGGCAAAGACAAATCACATCACGTACCCCCACATCTCCATGCTGCTCAGCTTGCCTTGAATTGTGTCATATCCTTCAGGCATGCAGACTGGGTCAGTAACTCCTGTTTGGCTTCGTCCTTCTTCCTCCTACTTTACCCTCCTCACCACTCTTCCCAGTATGTCTGCAGCTAGAGTGGTTGTTCTGCTTGGGTTTGGGATTCATTTCCTAAGGCAGACAGTCTGACTACAGTTTCAGCTGTGGGGTAACATTTAGGAAAAATCATTTGGTACTTGATTGGATTGATGGGAAAATAGGGTTCAAACTCAAGCAAGGAGAGGACATTTGTGAGATGGGGCTGGGTTTATGGTGGAGAAAGAGGGACTATGGAGGCAGAGGGAGGGAAATCATATAAAGAAAAAAAAAAAAAAGGANAAATGTTTTTCCCATGTCTGCATGCCAAAATACGAGGACTCTGGTTAAGAAGACAATGACTCCAGCTTTGGGAGACAGAGATGTCCCCAGACCTGCTGAAGGATGTGATCACGGAGGCCTGCTAGGGCAACGCCTGATAGGGACAGGACAGCAGAAGACCCTGGACTACAAGGAGTACAACTTCCCTCTGAATGGCTTCACAAAAAGACCATTTAACAAATCCTGCCTCCTGAAGCTGCAGTCTGTGCTGAAAGGAAGCTCAGGCCCAGGGGACCCCTGCTACCACAAGGCAGGTTCAAAGAGACCATGTAGCCCCCAGCTACATCTTGTCTGGAGGCACACACAAGTTCATATGCCCCCCTGTCTCTCCACAAATACCACACCTTCCCTGGACAGCCATATTAGCGGACCCAGAGAGGAACATATGCCAAACAAATTATTCCTAAGCAAGTGCTTTCTCACACATCATCTCCAGGAGAGAAAGGCCATGCCAAGGTGAGGGCTGGGGCTGCTCGTACCACAGTGCCTTCCAACACCGAGCATCCAGACCCAACCCAACCATGCCACTTCCCAGTGAGTCTCTTCCCCTCAGGCTAACTCCACATCGCAGCTGAACAAGGGCAATGGTCATCATCACACTGCTTGGACAAGGGATCATCACACTCTGGAAAGTTTTTCTGAAGACTGTTTTAAGCTCACAAGGTACCTTCTTCCACCTTCGCATCACCAGTGGGGCTTTGCAAATAGACGTCATTGGGGAAATAGCACAATAACCCAGCAAGGTGGAGTAGGGTCCTCACTCCAGCCCAAAGCACAACAAAATAAGGAAAGCACAGACCCAAACCTCTTCCTACCAACTGAAGGACTGTGCCTGGTGACTGTGCTCAGGGCTATAAAACCGAGTATTTAAGGGTGGAAACTCCTCTTTCTTTGTTTAAAAACTAAGGTCAATACTTCACAACTTGTCCTTCTACTAATGAAAATTTTTAAACTAAACATCCTGATTTATTCAAAAAGCTTTTGTTCTTATTTAGACTTTTTGCTGTCAATCAGTTCTTCTTTAAAACACAGAAGTACCACCAAAAATAAATCTCTAGGGGAAAAAGTCCTTTAGTGCTTGATTACTGCATTTTCACACTTCAGCAATTCCCTCCCAACTAAATGTGTAAAACATCAATACTACACATTATTTTAAAAAGATTATCCCAGAGACAGCCTTATTTTTTCATTCTATTCAACACAAATTCAATATGCTTTCTCTAAGAAGCAGCAAAAGAAAATCATTCATATTCATGCTCTTGTCTCTTTACACACTCCCACTAAAAGCCCAGGAGTGTCAGTATTAAGAGTACCCACTGTTTTTCTTTTTTTAAAAAAAAAAGAAAACAAAAAGAAAAACCTTTCATCCAACTTTGACAAAAACTGAGCCGCTTTCTGTTGCTGACAACTTGAGCAGAGCTGCAGCCCCATCCAGCAGCACCTTTGACCTGTGCACCAAACTCCGAGAGACCCGAGATGTGTGCCCTTCTGAACTGCCACCTTTTCCCTTAGCTCGGAGTTTGGCAGCATTAACATTTATAATTCATCAGTTTTATATCTACTTGCCTGCACTAAGAGCTCAGCAACACAAGATTAAAATCCTTGTTGCAAAACTGAACTCGTCAGAATTTCCTGCACCACAAAAGCTCAACCTCGATTAATAATTCATCCACCCAAAGAAGGAACAATATTTGCTTTACAGTGCAAGTCTGGGGGCTGATTTTTATGGCCTGGAATGTCCAAAGGAGTATTCAAAAAATAATGAAATATAAGGCATAGTCTGGTAGGTTATTTTTATAAAACTAAATTAACAAACTTGAACATTAAAGCTAAAGCTAGAGCACTGCAGGACTAAGCAGAAAGAAACATAATAATGTCACCATTTTTTAATTTATTAAATATTTGCTCTTTTAAGTAAAATTGTACTTTTGTAATCTCTCCATTTAAAGCAGAGTTTGGGGAAATATTCATGCACACAGTCAGACAGCTGAATCACCTCCATTTGCTCTGTATCCCATTTGCTTTTTCTGTATTATTCACTACCACAGAGACACAGTGATTTAACATTAATTTAATTTACATATATTAAATGTGCTTGGAGTATTTGCACAGCTTGACTAGAACTATGGGACCAGCTTTCCAAATTCAGCGAACTTCATGGCAAAGCCCACAGGATGCAGTTATTTTGCTAAGCTGGCTGTGAAACACAGTCACCTCTTAACTCCCTGAATTTAACTATTCATGAAGAGTTAATTACTTCTGTTCTGGGTATTGGCAACAGCTTGACAAGCCTTATGCATTGGCATCTTTATCCTTTCTCAGACCCTTGCTCTGCATCTGTGCCTGCCTCAAAGCCTTTCAGAAAGCCTCTGTGTTGATCAATACAGTTTTCCTTTCGGAAATCATAAAATTTGCTGAGCATAAAAAAAAAAATCATTGTTTTGAGAGCATTGTTTTGAATCTGGACCTTCACAGTTACCTTTTTCCTCCTTGCAGCACTCTAAGCCTTGGTCTGCAGTGCTAACTATTCCAGACCATGGGTTAAAGCATCCTCTCTTGGCCATTACTTAGAAGGATCTTTATTAGATGTGGAAACCCATTCACAGCTGGATGCATCCCACAACCAGTACCAAAAAAAGCAGTCACTGTGCCAGCTGATGGAAATGTTGGGAATGTAGTTTGTTGCTTTTCAATCTGGGAGATTAATTAAGGAGAACCTAATCCTTAACCCACAGATGTCAATCTCAATTTTCAAAAGGTTTGCGACCAGGGGTTTGATGGGCTCATGACAGAGAATGGGCATCTGCTTCGCTGCGGATACAGCTGCACTGGCATCCCAGGTTTGGGGCTCAGCCCCTTTCCAGCAGCAATTTGCTTCAGCTGTAAGGAGAAACTTGTATCTGAAATGAGCTGATGAGCTCACTAGGAGCCCAACAGATGTACTGCAATGAGCACGGACGGTTGTTTGACTCAGTTGTAGAAGACCAGAACTTGGAAACTGAAAAAATATGTTAATGAAACTCATCCACGTTTTGAAGTTTTAATCAGCTTATATTTGAAGCATGTAATTTTCTTTCCTCAAGCAAAGAGGCAGTGAGTTGAAGAGCAATATGAAACAAAACATGGCAATCGCTCCACAGTCAACCACTCACACAGCAGTACAGTACAGTAACGTTAATAGTATTCCTCTGCTACCGTGAAAATCCTCCCATCCAAAGACTCCATTCTCCTGCACACACAACCCGATGTAGGTAATTCATAAAGGTTTTGTGAAGGGAAATACAGAGGCAGGTGTCTGTGGAAAGAATAGTAAAGAGCACAGTAAGCTCAGCTGCAGCAGTACAGAGGAAAACACGGTGTGAGGACATCCAGATGTGAGGTTGGGAAGAACCATTTGGGGCCATTTGGGTGTCTGCTCCAAAAGCCACAAAACAACCGCCAGCACCTCACAATAAATTTACATCTTTAGTAAAGGATTAAAAACACCCATCTATAAGGAATGGATGTGAATAAGATGAGGGGACCTCAAGAATGTTACCTATGTCCTAAATCTCTGTAAAAGTATGAATCTGTAAGATTTAACTCCCAGAACAACCTAGGGTAACCATGCTCCATTTTAATACAGAAAGCCAGAAAGGAATTTGCGTAGTCCTTGCCAGTCTCACCTGCGGAAACTATCTTTTGGTCTCCTAATGTGGTGATGTATTTCACTCTGAGTCACTGAGCAAGACATACAAGCTCCACTATCTCCTGGGTTTAGTTATAGCCCAAGGAAAAATAAATTCCTTTTTAGTCTCAGCAAGCAGCCAGTTGAAGCCCTGAAGCACAGAACTAGTACAATATCAATGTGATGCAAACAGCAAACCAGTCTCCTTCTAAAGCCCCTTAGAAATATCTATACATGAATCACAAGCTGTATTTTCTATTTACGTGAATTTCTGTCATGTGTTATAAAATCCCTTCCACAAATTTATGGAGCTCTAGCTTGGATTTCAGGTCCTTGTTCTCAGAAATTTGCAGGGAGTCTTTTTACCCCCAGAACTTCATCACTCAGGTGGCTGGAAACCTCCATCTACTCTGCAAATTGGTCAACTATGAATTTAAGCAGTTCATTTCGTGCCAGTAGTACTCCTTCAATTGTTTCAAGCTACTCCTTTAATTCATAGCTTCTCCACATGCAGCACGTGGCAATCTAAAAATTACAGAAGGCTGTTGGCCAGCATCTTTCACCTCTCACCATAGATGTGGACAGTAAAGAAAGTTGGAACAAGCAGCAGAATCCCAAGTAGGCTGCAGCCGTTCCCTAAACTAAAGCACATCCGGAACAGCTCAGTCTGGGGGATCAAAACAAAGTGGTACGGGTAAAAGAAGAAGCAAACATGACTATGAACTTATGTATGACTTGTTGACTGACCACTGCAAATAGAAGAAATTTAATTAATAACCCACGAATAGTCAAAAGCATTAGTAGTCAGCTGCAAATGTCAAAAAAAATAGATGAAATTCATACAACATGCTGGAGAAACACTTGACTTGTAAAAAGTGCTGAACCCATTTGCTGTGTCTGACCTAAGGTTTGTGCACACTAGACAGATTTAAACAGAAGCAGCACAAGTCAGAGCCTCTGAGGGTAGCATTACCATCCCAAGGCTGAAATGGATTTCTCTGTCAGACCACTTGTATCCCCTTTCCTAGAGAGACGGCTCAGTCTGCTGGAGATCAGGCTGCAGTCTTAAGCAAATGATTAAACCATCTCATTGCTTATGAACGATGAATTAACATGTACTCAATATAGCCATTCAATTGCCTTACCTGATAATTTACATTAACTCTACAAGTTTGCTGCTCATCTGTGACAACTTAAACAGCTCTTCACCACTTTTGAAGCTCACCATGTATCTGAATGTCTCAGTAGTACATGTTACAACCTTTTGCGGTATGACTTTGGCCAAACCAAATAAACAATGGCTTTTGATAGCCTAAGACAGAAACCTTGTTTCCTGTACACCATAGTATTTTTTTCTTTGCGTTTGTCCTGGTTCAGGTGAACCTTGCTGAAACACGAGCACCAGGGACTAAACACATGATGCCAAATGAGGCTTCAAGGATGTTGTTGTGGGTTAACCCTGGTAGGGAGCTCAGCAGCACATGGTCGCTCCCCCCCCAGCGGGATGGGGAAGAGAACTGGAAGGGTAAACGTGAGCAAAGTCATGGGCTGAGATAAAGACAGTTTTAAAAGTTTAAATTAATAAATAAATAAACCACAAAGAACAAAACCAAGAAAAACAAGTGATACAAAGATCCCGCAGTTGCTCACTACCAGCCATCCGATGCCCAGCCAGTCCCCGAGCAGTGACAGCCCTGGCAATGCCTCTCCCCGCCCCAAGATTTTCTTGCTGAGTATGATGTCCTGTGCTATGGGATGGCCCTCTGATCACTTGGCGTCAGCTGTCCCAGCTGTGCCCCCTCCTAATTTCTCGTGCACCCCCAACCCACTCACTGGTGGGGCAGTATGAGAAGCAGAAGAGGCCCCGACGCTGCGCAAGCACTGCTCAGCAATAGCTAAAACATCCTTGTGTTATCACCAACACTGTTTTCAGCGCAAATGCAAAGCACGGCACCATACAAGCTACTGCGAAGAAAATTAACTCTATCCCAGACAAAACCAGTACAGGCCTGAAGAAGAATACTAAATCTTTTTTTAGTAGAATCAGCTACATCAGCCTCTGGTTAACCGATACGTTCAGATCCACCTCTTGTCTCCCATTGGTGTTCTGTCCCCCGCTTTAGAGCAAAAAATCTTTTTATTGATTTCTAAGTGTTATTCATCCCATCTCTCAGACTTCATTAAAACACCAGGACCACCATCAGACTTCATCTCATCTGAAAATTTATGGGTCACCCATATTTGCTAACAAACATGTTGAGCTGGAATTAACCACGCATCATCCTAATAATCATCTTTTAAAATGAAAAAAAAGCTTCATAAATCAAAAAAGAAACAAACCTCTTCAGTGATGAATAAGTATCGGGGAGGCTTAATATTTTATAAGCATCCTTTTTTGGCTAGTTTAGGAAGCAAGGCATTTTAGGTTGTGACCTTCCCTCCTACAGAAAATGCTATACACGCAGGGATACATAGCAAGTTATTGCTAATTGTGCACTGCTCCTACCACTGCAGCGAAGTTTTGCAAGGGGAGACAAGGAGAAGAGTTCAGCTCTTCCAGCTCAATTTAGGCTGGGGTATGTGCACAAAAGATGAAGAAAGGCATATATTAAAAGAAAATTACCAGAGTGAGTAAGGAAGCAGCAAGACTCAGCAGATGAACCACCAACAGGATTTGCAATTAGCCATCAGCTACTGTGAAGGCAAGTGGAGAGGAAGTGCGCTGCCCCTAAGCTGTCACCATCGTCTCATCAGGGCTCACTTCTTCCAAACATCTTTTCTTCCTATACTCTCCATTGAAAGACACAGTCCTCGGGGACAAACTGATGAGGAGCAGCAAACCACGACGCTCGGCAGCCAGGCAAGCCTAGCACCGCAGCATTGACAGCTTGGAGATGATGTCTCCGTGCAAGCTTGTGAGACTTTTGCATTCCAGCATGGAGACGAACTAGATTTTCTGTTAGCTCCACAGGTACTGTCCTTCAGTCAAGACAGACTGAAAGCTGGTGGAGCTTCGCAATCGCTGAGGGTTTGCCGTACACCCTTTGTTTTCTTTTGTCTGAACTCGAGCTAGATACGCAGCAGCAGCCACAAATGAGAAATCTTCCCTTTATTAAAGTGTGTATAAAATTAGTGTGTCACACATGTGCCATCTGTGTTAGCAGCAGTGGGTATTAAAAGCAAACGGAGGAAGAATGAAATTCATGTTGCTCCATAATGGCAGTCTGTGCTAAATAATGCTCCATGGTAAAGGTGTTACTTGAAAAGTGATTTGAAAAATCTGGTGCTAAAGGGGTTGGCAAAATTTTATTTAAGTACAGATTAAAAATTAGGAGATGAAATTCTGATTTAAGAAACACTTATAACATTTTTTCATCTGTATTTTCCACTTAGCCCATACCTGGTATGAAGAGCACTCTTGCAAATTGAAATTACTATCTAAAAGCAGTGCTCTCAGGGATTTTTCTATAAGCATTTTCTTAGGTCTGAGTTATCATTCCTTTTTTTTTTTTTTTTAGCAAAATAGATCTAACTTCCCATTGACAAAGCCCAATCTCTGCTGGGTTTGCAGTCCGGATTTTGCAGTATTGTGCTAATTCACGAGAAGCAGAGATAAAACAGCTAGAAACAAAAGGAAAACAGTCGGTTTTGTTTCACTGTCTAAGGAGAAGGAAATACAAGGAATTAATGAACAGAAGAATTAGGAAAGGCAGGGCCGGGGGGNCCTCCCTTCTATCCAAAAACATTTGTTTCCTGCAAAGAGACCCTTGACTCCCACGGGACATTAACTGTGTAAAGATTACATTATCACATGTTGAGTGACTGTTTTTACCTGTGACTGCATGGATCCAAATAGTCTCCATGCCCATCGCCCTTCCCAGGCTGTGGGGCTGCAGCTTATCATCGGAGACCCCCAGACCAGAGCTCTGGGCTTTCTGGCAACCCTCTTCTTAGCTCTCTGTCCCCCTCACATTTGGACAAGTGGATTCACACCAGAGCCCTATGGATTGCCACTCAATCCCTTTTAGAAAGAGAGTCTTTAAAAAAATAACGTGATAACCACTTTTACTCATGAAAGCAGGAGAGCACTGCAGGTCTTTTTTTTAAAACAAAACAAAACAAAACAAAACAAAACAAAACAAAACAAAAATGACAACAAAAAAAACCACAACAAATTATAGATTGAGTTTCCCACAAAGCAATCTTAGTCTTCTGCCCCCTTGAGTGCATGCAGAGAAAAAAAACCCACCTCCCTGATTTCTCTCTTTACAACTTTCTTCTATTGACAACATGACAATCTGCTAACCCTTTGATCAGAAAAACACCTGATTTTTAAAAAACAGCTCTTTTCTGTCCATCCTTTGCGACTGGGAGGTTTACGGACCCAATCCGTCTACCTGGAAGACAGCCTAAGAAAATCAACAGCCCCCTAGCAGAAAACGCTCGTCTTCTGCAGACAGCTCTTGCTGGCCAAAACGCACCATGCAAAGGAGTGCAGCACTGGGACTGCCTCAGCTGCCTTTTCTAGCTGGTAACGCATTAAGAAGTGGTGCTTTGGGGACAGAGCTGGAGGAATCTGTGCTTCCCTCTTGCCTCTCTTCAGGTTTACAAGAAGCGGTGCTGCTGCCTTCCCGGCCACTACATTGGGAGCATCCACCCCACCTTGGGCTGTGCAGCTGAAACCACTTCTTACTCAACTCAACTTACTTATGCTTCAACTGGCATCGAATCCCTGCTGCAGATAGATGTTTTAAACCACCAAAAAGGCTGAAATACCAAAGAATAGTCATCAGATAGTATGAATAATCCTGAAAGGCAGAGGGGCTCAGCCATCAAAATGGAATTCAGCTTGGCACAGACAGATCCCAAATCTGTCACAGGAGTAACTGAAGAATGCTGAAGTGAGGAAAGCTAGTTTGGGCATTTATTTTTCTTAACTTGGACGTATTTTAAATTTAAAATGGGAAGGGCATGTTATTGTAATGAGAATGGGTAATATATGTCATTTTCTATAAAAATAGGCAGAAGTTACATCACCATTAACACAATAAGACCATTTATAATTTCCATGAAAGCATGAAAATGCATTAAAAGTTAGGTAAAGCTACCTGGTCAGACCATCTTTTTGCAGAATTTACCCCATGGACCTTTTACCTTAAGTCAAATAATCACTTTTTACGAACCACAAACACTTTCACCGCCTCTCTGAAGTAAACATTTTTCAAATTAAGTCTTGGGCAGATGGCAGCAGGCAAGGACAGTCCATCTATTTTTTTAATTAAACTTAGCATTTCTTTTGGTGTTTCAGTCTCTCAGTGACAGAACTGGAGCACAAGTGCCTGTGTGGAGTCCCAGTAACAGCTGAAATTCAACCCAAATGGTTAATCTTTAGGAAGTGGCTCGTGACAACCCTAGCACTTTCTTGCCCCTTCTTCTTTGAAGATGCCCAACCTGCAGTACGACACAACTGCCTGCTGTGCCAAACCAACCAGTGCTGTGCTGTGCGCAAGAAGGTTGAACAGAAAATAAACCACCCTCAGGTCACCAGCCTCGGCTATTACCTGACCTCTATTCTGCTGTGTCTTTCTGAGGTGTTACCCTTGCATGCCAGAGGAGCAAGCAAGCAGAGATCTCCTCCTTTACAAAATATGCTGGCTTGGAAGCTGAAAAAATTCCTGCTTGACAGAGCTTGGGCTAGAAAGTTGGTCTTTAAAAAGGCAGCCTTAGGTATTCACTTGCACAATCTGCCTGACTGCATGTGCCAAATCTCTGGCATTTATTAAAAAAAAAAAAAACAGAGATTATTGTTACTATCAAACTATTGTTACTATCAAATAGCAGCAGACATCCTCACGGGTGCCTGGTGCCACTCACATCCACCTTGCTGTGTCATTTTCTCCTGGAGGAACTCAAAATGTTGTGCCAGGGGTTGAAAAGCACGGACTTAGAAAAGCAGGGTTCCAAGAACTTAATGGAAAACATTTGCAACTGAGATTAAATAAGTGTACCCTTTAATATTGGATGTTCAGAGGGAGATCGCTTAAGCCAGAGAAGCAGAGCAGAAGGAATGGGAGGGGTAGATCATATCTTTAAAGATACGATCCTGTGATTTTAGTGTGGAAGAAGTTATGGAAGAAAACTGACACCTTGTTGGTAAGACACGAATAGTCTAAATTATACAAAAGTTTCTCTTGCCTTATTAAAAAGGGATCCATGCTCTCCTGCAAAAGAAAGGAATCTGAAAGGCTGCACTGCTATGGCAGAAAACAAAAAGCTAGATTACAGGCTACAACCGAAGGCACAGAGAAGAAGCCTACAGGCTGGTGTAATGATGCTACTGTTGAATTTCACTTTAATCACTGTTACACCGTCTTCTCCCAAGGAAAAAAAAATTGCAAACATTTGCATCCCCTGCTTGATAGTGATCCATTCAGCCCACGCACCCTCTCGGAAAGCCAGCAGGCTGTGAAAGCTCATTTTCAGTTTAACAGACACATGTCATATTTCAGCTAGTCTAATCCCACAAGTGTCCAAACATACCCAGGCAGAGAATTCGAGAGCGGTTGTTTCTGCCGGTGTTTGTTGCAGCATTTAGGGATTCGCATGCAGGGCAGGGAGGACGTCAGAAACATACTCTGCGTTCACGTTTCAGGAGATGGTGTCCTGGACCATCCCTCTGGGAAGAAGGAGTCATGTGAACAGTGATAAGGAGAAGGCTATCGCACTTTAACAGCAAAGTCCCAGGCAGGCGCTGCCAGGAAACGGCTTCAGGCTGCAAATCTTCATGAGGTTCAGCCAACCAGCATCCCAGGAATTTAACTTTGGGAGGGCAAGGGGATTTAAAAGCTGTCCCTGTGCTCAGCACTGATCACCAGCTAAGTGCAATGGATTTGGTGAATTTTGAGACAGCTCGCATGTCCTTTTGCACTGCCAGGTGTCCACCCAGGGGATTGAATGCCCTATGCTAAATGCCCAAGAGCTACACCGAGGTACCAGTACTCTAAGCATTGCTAATTCCCTCTTTTTTTCCAATAAAAGGTAGCATTCCACTACTGAAGCATCCTGCACCACTTTAGGTACAATGGCATGTCCCACCTAGTCTCCAGTTGCCATCCTTGCAGAAAGAGATGTCTCTCTCGAATCCCGTCACCTTTGTCATATTTCCTATCAGGATCCAAATGTCTCAGATTAATAAAGACATCTCAAGTGGCACCAGGACCCTAGGGCTAGACAGTGAAATCACACCTTAAGTGTTCTACCCAAATAATCACTTGGGCCATTTCGAGCAGAACTAATACTTTGACCACAACATCTTTCCTCCACTTTTACCTACTTGCCTTGCTACCGTTCAGGGTTCACCGGGCACATGGATGCACTTCAGAATGTTTTTTCTGGAACAGGTAAGCTCAGGAAGATTAAAAGCCAGTAAGACATTTCTCTTCTCCAGATAAGTTTATATAAATATTCAGTGAATAAATTCTTAAATCTACAGGGTATTCTCTCACAAATAAAGAGTAATTGCCATGAATGCAAATAGATGAAACAACACAAGTGGTTTTAACTGCAGATGGTTGGGAAAACTCATGATAAGCCTTTCAGGCCAAAGCTTTCAAAGCTGACAACACATATTAGAGCTCAGTTATTGTAATTTAGCACGCTTTGCTTGTCTTCTGGTCTTGCAATGATCATAACCAGACTGAATTTCCCCAAGGCATATTTGTGACACCAATATATGCAGTAATGTCTGAATGTCTTATTCTTGCCAGGTTTTGAGTATCATCTTCTACAGACTAAAAGAAATTTGAGATTTCGTTGCCTTGATGGATTGATCTCAAGAAGTTTCTTTTAAGTCTTCCAGGTCTCAGATAAAATGGCACAGCGATTCTGGTTGCTCAGAATCAGTCATATCAGATCACAAAAAAGGTGGCCCAAAGAGTGCACCTATGCTGCAAGTCTCACCTGGGAAAACAGCAGTTTAGGGTTTTCCACAGCACCAGAAAGAGAAATAGGAGATCCTTTCAAGGAGGTTTACAGTCTTAGCGTTAGAATGGGTGCTTTCTAGCCTATACGAGGATCCATTCCTTAAGAGGCTCTTGCAGAGTTTGTCTGCTTTCAAACACCACTGCAATGACAGAACTTAAATACAAGAGATTACGTATGGTCCAAACACCTTTACTGACCACCACCCCCCACTCCACACCCTCTCCTCCCAAAAACCCCAAACCTTTTATCTGTTTTCACCTAATCAATTTTGTTAACTTTCCAAAACTATTAGAGAGCTAAATGTTGTTTATCTCGCAGTTATTCAGAAGGGTTAGATGAAGTTGAAGATTAAATTTAGCAAAGTAATATCTGATGGCTGAGTGACAGTAGACGTGCAGAGAACCAGGAAAGAACGATGTAGGAGCACGGTGTTGTCATATAAGGGACAAAATTACTTCAATAGTTTCTCTTCATTTATAATTCTTATAATTATATTAACTTGTTACAAAAATACCCTCCAGGACGTCTGAGTCAATGGCAATTATGTTCAACCACAGCTTTCTCAGATCTGCTTTATCACGTAAAATATTTTCCAGACACACTTTGCCCTACTCTTCTCCATCCTAAGTCAGAAAAGGTCACCAACATAGGAGTTCAACACAGCTCTAGAGACAGCAGTCAGATCGGGGACTTTATTCACAAACAAGTAGTACGTCGTCTAGCACAAAATTAATCTGCTGGAGGTTTGAGCACTGACACTCAGGAAATTATTACACAGCTAAGCACCACTTCATAAGCTCTTCTCTTCCCCATAACTCCATTCAACAGCATCAGCCCCAGCATGGGAGGCTGAGGCCAAGTAGCTGAACAGCACTAAAACATGTCACCTGCAGGGCCCTTGGCAGAGGGACTGTGACAAGCAGAGCATGGCAACATATTTCCCAGAACAGGCCAGAAACAGGGGACAGTACCTTTACAGCTTCTAAATGAGAACAACCTGTGGGTATTGTCTAGGGGGAGAGCGACACCAAAGGTTTGATGTGGGTCCAAAAATTATCTTCCTCTGCTTTGAGGCTGAGGAAGGCTTCAGCCTTTGGGGACAGTCATGCCTTGTGAATGGCAACAAAAGGTGTTTGTCTTCCTTTCAAAAACTAGAGCTTCCCTGTGGTAGGCTCCGGACTTTATCACAGTGCTCCACATTGCCACCTTGGCTCTTACAGAAGTGGCCAGCTCTTCAGATCTCCCACCTGGACCGATCACTTCATGCCTGTCTGGCTAGGGTGGCCCTCTCAGTGTTTCTCTGTGCTGAGCAGCAGCACTTTTTTAGCATCTATCTGGTGAAGCTGGAGAAAACCTTTTTCTTTCCAGATTACACAGCAATTCTGTGAAGCAAGGCAGCACTAGGGCTGTTGTCCAGCCCCAAACAGGAGTATATCCTGAGGGCCATGAACCACAGATAAACTTAATCCAGTTTGTCATTCCCTCAACCCTTCCCAAACACTGTGGGTTTGCAATAGCCTTTTATCCTTTCTTTAGGTTTCTCAATAGAAAATTGCTTTTCTTTCTTCACAGGGCTTTTCTCGGCAAACTCAGACTTTGTGTTAGTGCTCCTTACTGTAGGGCTCAGCTACCCAAATCCTTTTCCTTTCTCTTGTCTTGGCTTTCCAGGTGGTGGCAGTTCCTGCAGCTTATTACAGCCACTAGACAAATAGGTAAACTTTTCATGCAGAAATTTTTCTTTTCTAGTGAAAGCAAGTACTCTTTCACCCGAGTGTGCTGGATGTACTTCATTTCTTTTTGAAGACAGATGTTTTAGTGTAGCGTTTGTAGAAGAGAGGGAAAGAGATCAATAAATAAAATAAATAAACCATAAAGGCATCTTTTTCCAGAGTCAAAGAGATGAAAGGGAAATGGTACTGAGGAGGCCACGAGGTTATTTTATCAGTCAACTCCTAAAATGTGCACTGAAATTACGGAACGTTGTATCGCAGGATGCAGAGGCTGGGCACATTGCTCAGAGCCTCAGGTCCTGGAATCATAGCAGTACATTGAAATTTTAATATCTTAGAAGAAAAGAAAAAAAAAAGAGAAAAAAAAGTAGTTTCCAGCCCTGGTTGCTGGGAAAAAAACACACATTAAAATATGCTCTAAGAAGACATGAAACATAAGTGTAGAGCTCAGGAGGGAAAAAGAAAACAGAGTTCTGCTTCCCAAATAAGGCTTTTTAGCCAACTAGAGTACATCAGTATCATACAACCAATTTTCTCTTGTGAGAACAGCAGTGTACCGCAATTAACATTAATTTGGAAAGGAGTAAGGAAGTGGCTTACCATGATCATGCATAAAGGATGAATCACTGATACAGGCAAAGTCTCGGGCCATAAGTAATCCAAGTGTGAGATGCAGGGTAGCATGGCTAACACTGAAAAGCAAATTTAAGTTGGCTTTGAAGTTAGCTGACTTAAAGGCAGTGTCAATCTGAAGCGGCAAAAGCATTTAGGAGTGGACAATCAAGTCAACTGAATGTGACAGAAGATCACTTGGATGAAATTACTTTGTACACAGGAGCTGAAATTAGAAAGCAGGGGGTAAGGCCGTGCAGGTAGAAGTGCTGCCAAGCACTGGGATTCGCTCAGGCACAGGCAGAAAATAGCAGCTGTCACAGCGAAGAGGCACTGGCTATGGTCAGGAAGACAAATGGTGCCTAAGAAAGAGCACCAATGTTTGAGAAAGTATGACCTTCATAGTTTTCTGTTGTAATGTTGTTGTTTATGTATTACCATTTTTCCAGAATTCCTTTGAATCGGATCAACAAGCCTCAAGAGCAGGAACCTGACCTTTCCAACACCAACCAGATGAAGAGAAGTGTACTCTGAAGTTGTGTTACAGACTTTTCCCCTGATAAGTTATTCAAAGCTTACTGCAAAAGCACCAGCTGAAAATTTGGCCCGTGATATTGAACGATGAACAGTTTTCTCTTCTGAATATGTCTCCACATACATATAAGTGACCTTGAAAATCTGTTTATGCTGCCCCTATTTTTTTTTGCCTATATGTTCTATGGTGAAACAAATGACTCCCCTCAATTCCTAAACTGTCTCACACAGTGTGTTTTCCAACAATACAAGCCATCAAATGCTTCGACCTTGTCAAATCATAGAAGCTAGGCAGGGTTGGAACAGAATCGCTCAGATGGCATACCTGCAGCACATTCCAAGAATAGAGATGGTTACAAAATAGAGATGGTTACAAATAAGTATGTGGCATCCTTTTCCTAAGCAGGTCATAAACCAAACTTACCAGGAGAACGGGACTGTAATCTTGATTGGTCCAGAGTCTGGGATTCACTGCATTTGGTCCAGCTCAAAGTCAAAATTAACATCTTTAGCTTAAAAACAAGCCCACTTTAAAGGCCTAACATCTGAGGAAACCTCAGATCTTTTAAAAAGTACCGTTAAACTGAATCACAGCTTCAAAAAAAAACCCAGCAAGCAGCCGATTATATTCTAGCTCTGGCATCCTAAAAAATATTAGGCCTTTAAAAATGTAATTCGAATTATATTTGACCTTTCTATTCACTCTGCTATGAAACTTTAAGGATTGAGGATTCCCCAAGTCTAGAAAATTAAGTTTTTGTTCCTTACAAAAATATAAGGAGTGCCAGCCCTCAGAAAAACACACAGGATTAATCTCTAACTCCAGCAGCCCATGAGAAACCAGATACTGAAATCAGGTGGATGCAAGTATAAATGATGCAAAGCAGCCTATATTCAACAGACCCATGTGAAGGCTTTCAGAAACAGTCAACATTTCTAAATCCTAGTGATCACTAAACAAAAACCCAACATTCCCTCTTGTGCAAACATTGGCGATAGGGGTATTGTTTTTCAGATGAGACCAAAAAACTCAATATCCTGTACTCTTGTGGTAGTTAAGATCTCTTGGCAACCTTTCTAAAACAAGAGTGTCCAGTTTTCTGCTTTGCATCTAATTTCACTATTTCCTCCCTCTGCTGCTCACTGGGAATCACTTCATACAATTTCAGTTTGGAAAGGTACCTTTGCTTCATGTCCTTAATCTCATGTACCATTGCAGCAAATCAGCATATATCACAAGGTATTCAAGTGCAATACATAACATCCTTGAGGATCTTATGATCCTGTGGAAGAAAAGTACTGAAATAATGTCATTATAGAAGCAAGTTAAACAGCAGATCCAGGCTCCTTTCGGCAACAACAAAGAAGAATCCGTTTGTTACATTGCTTTGATATTGAAGAACACATTTTTCAAAGGGAATCTAAATTTACGCCTGCTAATTATAAGCACAATTATTTGGTACAAACAAGATAGTTCACAGCAAGCTAAATGACCTGTACATGGAGTTGCTTATAGATGCACAGTTCACGTAGGGAAAATGTATTCACAGAACTGATACCTCTTTGAAAATGTCAAGGTTCTGCCCTAAAGCTCCAGAGACAAAGCCTCAGCCGGTTTATGGTGTCAGCTCCAAAAATGAGGCTGTGAGGACTTCTTGTTTTCACAACTTACTATCCACATCAATTACTTCCGACTTAAAACAACAAGTTACAAAATAAATACAAGGTTTTATAATGCAATGCTTTCAGTTCAAAACATCCTAATAATACATGGGTAAGGGGGTCCCTCTTCCCACCCATGCCTTTCTTAAAAATCAGTATAAAAAGCTTCAAAACTTGAAGAATTGTAGTATTCTTGCTCTGTTGTTACCCTATAGAGCGTAATTTTCCCTATTCTTATTCCTCATTCTGTGCCTGAACTGTTGGGGACAGTCTCTTCTATCAGAATTGATAGTATACCATTGTCTTTCTCAAAGATCTGGCAACCTATAACAGCAGAAAACTTAGCCATTCATAAAGGCAGAATTAGAAAAAGAATTATTGAAAATTCCTTTAAGTCCAAATACTAGGGAATCACATTTGTATTAAAAAAATACTGGAAGAGGGTAATTCTCTTTCCTTGCCATCTCATAAATTTACCTGTCATCCTGCAAAATATTTCTACAACAACATTACCATGGTGAGCAAGCCAACAACTATCATGATGGAAATTAGATGGAATTCAGTCAGCCACAAAACACTGATATTATTTAGGCATATGAAAATACGGCTTATCAGAACAGCACGGTCAGATGCTGCTGCCCCATCTTTCCCTAGAAGGAGCTCGATGCTAGGAGAGGTTAAACATCTTGAGTGCCATTACCAAGGCAGAAATCAAGAATGCTCCATACCTCCCTCATATGGCTAGGACCTATGATCTTAATTATTCAGCGGTTGAAGTGGGACCAGGCATCCATACACACTCCAGCCCACACTGCAGCATGGGCTGCCGTTGTAAGATGCCTCCGGCGTCTGAAGCAGCTCCAGTTTTCTCACACATGATAATTGCCAGCAGTAATGTAGAAGGGTGTAGAGTAAAGGTTTAAGAATTTAAGTATGGGAGCCGTGAAGTGTTGGTTACACAAAACCAACATATCTAAAGATTTTAAATTCTTTTAATAGTTGTGCAAAAGGAGCTGCCAATTAAAAAGCGTATCTGCTGAAAGATTTACTGGGGGGAAATATCACTGTTAAGTGATTAGTAGGATAAAAAGTAATAAAATGGATGCTAGAAATGTAAATGCGATTTAATTAGAACGTTTGTAGAGAGTTCTGTGTACCATTTAGAATTCACTATACAGGTTCCTTCAGACCAAATAGCTAGCTTAACAGGAGTGAGCTTGTGCATGTATTCAGCCTCTGAAGAACAATTTCATACAATTTTATAGCAGAAGCCTTTTTCTATTTCTTTCTTTTTTTAGGAATAAGCCAGATAACAAGAGTATTGAAAGCCATTTCAAAGTTGAATAACATGAAACTCTAAGTGCCCCCTCTAATGATCCACTGCCCCTCCATGAGAGGCATCAGTTCTCAGCAATCTCACGCTGATCCACGTTCCACATACTGCTGTCTGTCCCAAGCTCACTTAAAGGTCATTCTTGGCCTCTAAGGATGCAATTTAAAACTTAACTGAGGTCTGAAAATAACCTTTCATCTTTAATGATGTGTTATAATCTCCCTGCAAAACACTAATAATTCGTAATTGTTGAGGTAATTGTGTTTACCCAAACCCATAAATCTGCACTATTGAGGTGCTGGGGTTTAGATATTGGCGACCAAGCCCCTATGCAAGCACATTCATTTTCATTTAACATATCAATTTTTTTTTTCTCTCTCCAAACATCTTCCCATGTCATCTAGAGCCAAGGAAAGAAGGAAAACAAAGCTACTTTTGCCAGCCTTCCTCCCTCTTTCTTCTTTCAGGAAAGGTCTCCTGTGAAGGATCACATCAACTCAGCGTGGCAGAAAACAGCAGCTGCAGGCAAATTCAAACAGCAGAAAGACTATGATAATGTTAATGCATTAAAAAGGTCATATCATTAACGAGAATTTCCCGCACTGATTACATATATTCTTGCATACTGATAATTAAGACACTCAGGATACGAAGTTGCCATGAACATGGATGTAACTCCTGGCTGCTGTGATGGTGTTCAGCACCTCAGAAGAAACTAAATGCAACAGAGCTATGAGAAAAGGGGCTTGGGTCCCAGAGAGCTGTTGTGAGACAGATTAAACCTGTACCCTCATGTAACTCTCTCAGTAACATCTGATGCCTTTTCTAAATGCCATCTCTTACACTTGCATTATTTCAAGGGAATCTTGACATTCACTTGAAAATTAAAAAAAAAAAAGCCATCTAATATTTCCCCAAAAGAAAAATTAGGATAATGCAAATGCTCAAAAGCTCAGAGGAGAAATCAAGAGTCCTTAATATTTATTTTTAATCTCCCAATTTTCAAATGTCCCGCATTTTGTAAGTGCTCAATGTTGAAAAGTGCAATTATTTTGTCCTTTTCTGCTTCACATTCAGATATGCAACAGTTATCTAGAAACATGCCGAACGGACTAGTTGGTGGGTTTTTATGTAAAGCAGTAGATTACAGAAGGTTACACAGAGCATGGGAATGGTGTATCAGGGTCACATCACCAGGAACCAAAATAACACGGCATGTACAAGTGGAAATGAGTTACAGGGACTTTTGCTAATATTTCTACTGTGTTGTGCCATCATAGATGAGATTAAAAAATGTGGTGATGGTGGGAATGGGGAGGGGAAATAGCTTTGAGGTAATCTGTCTTGTAAAATGACATCCAGGTCAAAAAAGGAATTAAAGAATCTCCTTTTTCATTTCCAGGGATATAAAGGATAACCAGAGGACCCCCATGCTGGGAGGGAAGGAGGCAAGGTGGGATTCCTGTATAACATCAACATCTGTACCCACACTCCCTTTACAGTTAATGTAGAGAAATCAGTGGTTGCAGGCTGGAGTGTACCGCTGTCATTTTCAATCTTCAAGCACATTTTCCCTTTAAATAAAGTCTGCAAATTTTCTCTGAAATTTTCCAGTAGAATATATCAATTCAGAACTGAGGGTGAAAAAAAAAACAAAACCAAACCAACCAAACATCACCACTCAACTGCAGCTCAAAATAAGGCAGATGTTCCTTGCAGGATTTTCACCCTCCCTTTCTTAAGTTACTACGTAAAATCTAATCACACTGGGTAGTTTGCTGCAATATGCACAACATTCATCACTGAAGTTTTCATTAGTTAAAATTCATTCTCATCAATAAAAACACAGATGCCTCCTAAAAGCAACTTCTTCTATACCATACTGACCTTTCCATCTTCATCACATGCTTTGCAGGCACTTAACAGAATACTTATAAATTCTGGGCTCTTTTGTGGAGCAATGCTGAACATTTTAAAATATATGCTGTCATTAGATCAACTGAGGATTACAGCAAGTTTGATTCAAGGGGTGATGTCAATGGTTTTTTTGAGATCTTTGACATCAGAGGAGCACAGGTAAAAGCTATTAGTAATCCCAGTAAATCGATTCCCCAACATTTACTCCATCTGCCAGTGGATAATGAAGCGTCGTTTGCTCACTTAGGCTTCCAAATAGGAAATACTATTACATGTCATTAAATGCCTTTTAAAATTGTGGTTACGTTGCACTGAGTTTGTCACCTTGTGAAAAATCTGCACAGAGCTACTGGGGCTTTCTTCACAAGCTATGTCTGAGAAGATGTTGGTGGGGGTTTTCCCCACTTTCCTGGGTGGACAGGTTGCTCTGTGGGGCTGGTGCAGAAGGTGTCAAGTGAGGCACAAACGCACGAGCTCCGCAATTCCCCCTTTTGTGGGCTCTGCTGCAAACGAGCACTCTGCTTTTCTCCAGATGTCTAGTAATGAGGTACGTGCTCACAATACCAGCAGCTGGGTGACCAGTAGCGGGGTGACACAGCTACTAATGAAACACTTGAAATGGCCATTATTCTTACAGAACTAATGAGAATTAGAGTGGAAAACTGAGACTGAGTCATTCACACAGATATATTTATACAGATGAGATCTACCTATCTGGTCTGCTTCTACCAGCTGCTTTTGTTAAAGGTGGATTGGGAACCAGAGTGAAAAAAGATTTTCTTAGAGTGAGAAATGATGTGCAGAATAATTAATTCTTTTTTCCTTACTTGCTTACAAAATATGTGCACATAAACAAGCAGTCTCTCCCTTTTTCTCATGTTCATACACACTCGCATTCTTCTTTCCCGTCTAAAATATTAATTTCCTTAAGAACTTTTAGCTATAAAACACTAGACTAACGTTTATCAAGAGTTATCAAAAGAACTACTGATCAGCCAGAATTATCACTGCTATCATCTGAATTAGCATCAGAGTGATAAATACGCAGTACTCCAAAACTGCTGGTCTTGCAAAGCATGAATGGCTAAAAGGTCTTAATTTGACATCACACAGATTGCCACTGCACCTTGTGGCACATCACCAACAGTCAAGATGCCATCCACGCTCCAGGAGTCAAAGTTTAATTGAATTAAAAGAGCAAAGGACTGGACTTCAGAAGTGGGTTTCCTTTTCCATCAAAAAACATATATTCTTCATCTTTTTTACTTATAAGAAAGAAAGTTATAATGAAAAAAGCAGTGCACATTCTAATTTTTAATTGGGGGGAAAAAGTATTTCAGCAAAATTTCCTCAGCACAAAGACAGGGATAGAGGAGAATTTAATTACAAAACTTATTGAAAATGTGTTACTTTTACTATTCCTCCTTCTGTTACATTTCTCCTTTAAGCATAATGGAAAAACTTGCAGACCAGGTACTCTAATGAAAATGGCAGCTTATGAATATAAGCCCCTGAACATACTGCAAGCAGCAAACCTATTTAAAAAAATCTCCCTTTGTCTCCATGGCACATTATTTCTACCCACAATTGCACTAACATGCTAAGTACTAGGCTGCTAAGCATAATACGTAGCGCGTAGAGCATTGAGACTTATTTTGGGGTCTGGTTTAAGAGGATGTAACATCGTTCATTTCAAAGGAAATTTTTCAAGGCTGCCTTTCATCTTATATCCTTGCATCAAAATTAAATAGTAAACTGGTTCTAAAAAATAAGCACTTTCAAAACCAAATCTCTGCTCAGGAAGCCAAAGGCACAGTTATCAACCTACTGAGATCATCAGTAGCACTAGGAAATCCCCCAGAGGCACCTAAACCTTTCAAAGTTTGATCAAAATTCCACTGGGGCATCTGAGTGGGAACGACACTGGCAGCTCCCAAATTCTCAGTCTCATGAAGAGTCCCATGAATATGTCCTGTCCATTTCTGTAAAACTACATGTGCACCACCAGTTAAGTGTGTGCAGAGCCACAACAGCGTGTTGTCCAGTTATCCATTGGGAATGCCAGCACTTGAGTGAAATACTCAATTAAATAATTAATGAACAGATTCAGTCATTCCTTCAGGTTGTGTGCTAACCTAGAAATGAGCATTGAATCTTTAGAAATATCTTTGTTATGCGAAGGAGCCTAAGGTCAGATATTTCCACATACACACCACTCACTGAGTATTACCAACCCCTATGATGGCGTAGCACGTTCTCTGTCGGCTATTCACAGTTCGTGCTCTGCGACTGACTATTTAAGTCACAGGGTATTACTTCCTCTCCCAGAGAACTTTCAAAATGGTTGATTAGCATTTACAGAAGTAATATTTTGGGAACCACTCTGTTGCCTGGATATTTGCTGGTAAATATTCTTTTGCAAACACAAGTTCTTTCTACACACTCTAGAAATTAAGAGACTGAAAAAGATAAGAAAATACTTTCAAATCTAGCAGGTCAGTATGTCATCTTCATTTGATTTCAAGTAATAATCATAATCTATTAATAACAACAGCAGGAAGAGAAAATGTAAGAATAATAAAAAATTAATGCCGTAGCTGTGGGACGATGTGAACTGAAACTGGAGAGAGAGAGTGCACTGCCAAAAATCATTGTTCTAAGAAGAATTTGTTTAATATATTATTTTACACCTATAATGCAAAAAAAAACCCCAAAACCCACCTCCACTCTTCTTTGCATTTCTTTTCCCCTGAGAGTCCAAAAATTATCTCCTTAGTCTGAACATTAATTTCATCCAAAGGGATGTTGTGTTTTAACCAAAGATGATAAAAAGCATTAAGCCACACTGGGTTTTATGAAGTCAGAGAAGGAACTCATTAAAGATTAAATTCTGCTAGAAATCCATCATGCTGCCTTCAAGGTAATTTTGAAGTGAGGTGGTAGACTTTGGAAATACATCTTTCTACCCAATTCACACAGTGTCATTTTTCAGCTTCCATTTAGAAGAAGTTACCCAACACCTTTTCTGCTTCTAGTGGGAGGGACCCCAACATCTCAGCTCCCAGGGAACAGCTGTTGAGAGCCATCTTCCTTGTTTAGGCACAAGCCAGTGCATGTGATCTGCAACATGTTCCGCTGATTACAAGAAGAACCAGGTGCCTTGACACTTCATGAAACACCTCTCAGTCGTATTGGGAACAAAATTGTTTTAAAACCCATGACTTCAGGGGTACCAGTGCTTCAGCTCTTTCCCTGCAAAATGGGACCGACTGCACACTGTTCAAGACAGCATCTAAACAGATAAAAAAGAAAGCAGAAGAAAGATAATATCAGAAACCCAACCAAAAATGCTGTCAAAAAAAAAAGCAGAATTTGCCTCAGTTCAGAAGGAATGAATAGCAGAGCTGGGGGTTGAAAGCAGAACGCAGATCTTCTGGCCCTAATTTTGAAAATATCTGTATGCAGCGCTACCTTTCCCAAATGAGAATTGATAGAAAAGCAGCTGTTTGATTTCTTCTTCCTCCTAAGAAAAATTTCACTGTAAACAAGATTATAAAGTGAGGCAGGATCTAATCAGGATCGAGATAATGTCTGGCAGGGCTATCAGTCTTGACGCTCCAAGAGCTCTTCAAAGACACGAGTGAAGGTATTTGTGCCCCAGTCCGTGAGTCTGTCTCAAAGGCTAGCTTTGCCCTGCAGTTGTGGTAATTGGATGAAATAAATCCCTTAGAGAGCTGGGAAGGGGGTTTTGAGCGTGGGTGGCAGGGAATGATTTAGCTTCAGTAATAACCGATGTAGCTGGGCTTCAAAAGCCATGCTAATCTTCACAGAAAAGATTAGAAGAAAAAGCTTTGATGAAAAAACAAGTTTACATTAAAAAAAGAAACAAAACCAACAAAACATGGAAAGGATGTCCACAATCAGTTTAAGACAATCTGATTTTTGATGAGATTAGAGCCATCCTACATCTTAGGCATCCTGCATCTTGGGCAAGGAGCCCAGCCTCACGACAACAAAAGCCCTTAACTCCCGTTACACTCCAGCATAATTGCAAAATCGGTAAGGTAACGTTATGATCTCACTATAACAAAACTACACCTTCCAATTTTTACACGACTAATTAAGAGTCTGGAATAAACCAAGGTGCATTCTGACTCCATTTGCATTGAAACTGCTGTGTAACATGGAGACCTTCCCATGTGTAACCACCTATTGCAGCTCCTGAAAACAGCCTGTAGAGCCACACTCCTTCAGTGTCCAGACAAGTTTTCAAATGCTCCTGGTTCTTCCACCAGAACCTGTTTTCCCCTAGAAGGACCTCACAGTCAGAACAGATTTTCATGACATCCTGCTCTTTTTCATTTTAATTACTTGGGTTTCTGCCTCCCCCTATATATTTAGTATCATTTCCTTTCCCCCATCACTATGTTTTGTGACATTTGCCAGACTTAGGCACCTCTTTTTCAGCAAGCTAAAGAGCTTTACAGGCTACTGGTCATCTGCAGGTTTAGATTTAAAAGATCTGAATTCTCTTACTGTGCTTCAAATTAATCACAGTAGGACAGAAACACTTCAACATGGAAAGACGCACAACAGAGTGCAGAGATTTCACTGGCAACAAGATATTACGATATATTAGATAAATAGACTCAGGTATTTAGAGAGGGTAGATAGGGCACCCAGATTTAAGAAACAGGCAAAAAAACCCCTTCAGACCTACTACAAAATACAACCAGCTGGCAGTGGCATTGAACTGCTTCCCTGGGCACAGGTGTTATCACAAACAAGAAAAAGAGGACACACATAAATAGTGTTAGATGTTCAGTGAGAAAACCTTCTCTAGATCTTGCCTGAGAAGGGGGCAGTGCAAACCACCATCGGAGAGGAGCGTGGTTCTTTCCAGAAGCACAGCTGGCACCGTTAGGTGTGAAAGTGAGGACAGTCCAAGACGCAGTCCAATTAGATTCGTAATGAACAGCTCTTCAATACCAAGAGGCTTTTGTTCAGGAAGGATGGGGAATCCGGGACAGGCACATTTTCAAGAATAAGGCAAGTTCTGCAGCATTCGAAGAGGTACAGTGCTGTGTTTGCCGTTTACTTTTCCACTGCTAAATGGCGATGAATGAAGGTAGACCATGACCAACTTGGAGGAATAAGGAAATGCAAAAAGTAACCAACAAACCAACAGCAAAGGGGAAAAAAAAAAAAAAAAGAAAGAAAAAAATGTGCCTTTGAGATTAATAAGATGCCAGATCCTACAGAGGAGGCAGATGGATGCATTTCCTTAAAAACAGAGAGGAAAATGTTACATTTAAAACTGCATCCATTGAGAGGTAATAAAATGTCATTTCCAGTACATAAGATAAAAGAGGTCAACCAGAAAGAGTCAGTAGTAACTCGGAGAAAGAAGAAGCAAGTTGGTCATAGCAAAGGCAGCGAAAACAGAATATGCAAATTAGTTGCTTACTTTGGGAGACAAGGAACTGAAGGAGACTGAATTTTATTTTTTAGGAAGAGATAATAGGAACTAGGACAAACCAGGCTAGTAACAAAAATATCAAAAACAACACTAAGTCCCTACAAACTTCACCACAGATTCTGGCAAAGGCCCAAGTGGAAATGCTTTTACAGCCAGGGAATAATCTGAGTGTGTGACAAAAACTCCTACCACATGATGCTGAGTGAAGGACCTAGAGACTGTTAAAAGGGTAAAATTTGATCTCTAGCTGTGGAGAGAGTATCAATTAAAGCAACAAGATGGACTCTAATATACAACTTTGTCTGGAAAAAAAAATACATATTGGTCCTGTTTTACCTCAAACCAGGGCATTATTTTACCTGGATTTATGAAAGAACACATGTTGAAACTAAATCTGGTAATGCTTAAGAGGCAAATGCTAATTAAGGACACAGGAGAGCCTGTGTGGGACTTGAGTTGGTACCCTGGGGTAGAGGTCAGAAAACAAGTTCTGATCCCAGCTTGATCTCTGACCCTTGAGGGGTCAGACACATGTCAGGTTTGACACATGTCAAACCTCTGCTCTTTGTCTCATTTCATTTATTCGCCAGCAAACTCTTTGGGGCCAGTGTCGCTCCTCACACACCACAGGCAGCACACCTCCGTTACAGATCCAGAACATAACTCACTCAGTTGTGTCACATAAAAGTGATGACATCCAAAGACAATAGGGCATAAAATAAAGCAGCAGATGACTTAGAGGAAAATCCTAGAAAGACTTTCTATTGAAGAGCAAGAGTAAGCGCTGCAGAAGGAGAACCATGGGAGAAAGTAACAAAGTCTGTAGCTGTTATCACAGCACACACTGTCTCGACAGTGAGCTGTAGTAAATGACTGGGCCAGTGTAGAAGACAGAAATCAAATTCAGAAGAGCATAAGAAGGATAGCAGCATCGGCAGATACAGGAGGCATAATGCACAGCATGATGCACATTAATATTCACAGGTCCCTGTTGGGGAAAGCGCCAGACATGTTTTAGGCTATTCATTTGCTCTCAGAAGAAATTCTCTGAATCATTCTTGTCCTGGGTAAGCGTTTCACGCAACCTTTCCACACTGTTGTACGAGTGAGTGCAAAGTTCTTATACAGTGGTTTGTTTTTTTTCCCGGCCAGATAAACACAGCTCTTAACCAGGTTACCTCTGTTGATAGGTATTCCCCAATTTTTTATTTTTTTTTAATTATGTATTTTCCATTATTTTCCTTCTAGTAGTCTTCTTAGAAAAGAAAATGAGCATGGCATGAGCAAAAAAAGCAGAACTAATGCACTTTAAAACATATGTGTATTAGTAAAATAATTTTCAGTTAAGTAGGGGAAAAAAAGGCAGGTAGACGACATATTTTATGTATTCATGCTGTAAGCTGCAGCACTGTATAGAGTGATCCAAGCTCACTTTAAAGGAGTTACCTTAGGTCTTGCAAGCCCTCTGCCAGCCTGGTGCACAGCATGGGGTAATCCTCCTGCCAGCAGCAGAAATGGAACCAGTCTGCTTTGAGATCCCCATTACTTCATTTAGGCTGCGAGCTGACAAACTGCTTTAGCTGCTTGTGGTCTGAGTTGACACTGGGTTAAACTCAGCAGTCACAGGATTTTTTTTTTTCTTGCTTTTAGTGGGAACAACGATAGGTGAGCAGTATAGCGAGTGATGAGAAAATCCACTGAGTTGGTGGATGGAAGCAAGAGGTTGGCAGTCGCCACCAGTGTTGAGGAGGAGTCTCGTCGCTGTTTACAAGCGGTGGGAAAAGTTTTCTCCCAGTTCAGCATCAGCTGGAGCCCTGCTCTCAATGAAAGTTTGTCTTCTCTGGGTAACACCGCACAGGACACAACAAACATGCCCCAACTCGCCATCATGCAAAACCTCACATACTTGCAAGAGGTAGCATGCAATATTTCTTGAGCATTAAAGTTAGTTAAAATAGAACCTTTACTCTAAACCTGCATTTTTCCTTTCAGGTCCATCCTAAGACCTGGTGGGAGTGGTGACATCCTACTCCCTCTGGTGGGCTGGGTGATCACCAGCGTTCGCCCTTCCCCAGCCTCAGTGGCACTGAGCAAAGCAGGCACTCAGGCCACACAGGAGGGAGCGTGCACAGGTCAGACTGCACTTCCTCTATCCCACCCACACAAAATCTCTGTTCCGGACTGAACTACTGAAGTTTTCTTGTTTCTTACAGAAAATTTGTGAAATTGTTTTCCCAGTAACTTTAAAAGCTCTGTGTTCCTTAGGAGGGCTTGAAGCATACTCAGTCATCCCTGGCATACTTTAACCAGTATATCCACGTTAGAATAATGTCCTATTTTAATGTTTATTTTAAATAAAAACAGGCCATAACCTGCAGATACAGCTCAGAAAATAAAGTGAATTGTGCTGAAACAATCATTACAGGATGGCGTGTTGGCTAGTGTTATAAAATGCTGTTGTCACATTTTGAAGTGTTTGCTCACCCCTGGCTGTCTTATTAAGGATGAGAAATTAAGAAGTTGGAGAAAAATCCAGTGAAAACTGCTAATTTAGAAAACTTAGCTATACAGAATTCCTAACAGCTCTAGCCCCCATACCATCTCCTTGTGAGGGAGCAAAAAATTGACCTTGTATTGACATGCAGTGTTCTGAAAAGAGTGAAAAAGTCCTTGCAGACAAGAATTTATGTCATGGACCAGAGACAAAATACAGAAAGGGTCAGGTTGTCAAGGAAGTTCAGTAAAACAACCTTTTGTGGAGACCAGATAATCTCTCCTGTGCTACTAAATTCGGAAAGGCTGATAGGATATTTTGGTGAGCAAGGCTGAAGTGGGTGCACTACTGCCAAGCTGAAGACCAGGAGTCTTACCTAGTTTTCTCAGATGTTTTCTACCTTTTCTAGTTATTAAGATTCTAGATCTCATGTCTCTAGCTCACAGAAGCTGAGAGATAGCTCTCTTTTTTTTTTTCTTTTTTTTTTTTCTTCCTTTTTAAAAAAAATTATTTCTACTTAGCTGCAACCAGTTTTAATACCATGATCAGATGTTAAGTCCTTCAGGGGGAGGTTTCTGTTTTAAACAAGCTAGTCTAATGCTCAAATGAATGAGCACAGAGAATCAGTCTGAGGAGTCAATATTTAAGTGGCTTGATGGACTGCACTTTTGGTTATTAACTCTGCCTGCCTGTGGAACAGGATGTTTTTGTTTAAGAAATTAACACGTGGCCTTCAGCATCTCGCACATTTATTTGTCTATTTTTTTCAAAAAAAAATGGTTTCCTTTCCACTGACCATGTGGGAATTCCCCCTCATTGCTCCCATAAATCTCTGAAATTATGACAGTATTGTACAATGGCACGTAGAAATCACAGCTTCAACCACGGCCTCATTGTAAAAATCCCAGTGTACTCACAAAGTTAAAAATATTCTCTGTCATAGTCTAAGTACAGGAAAGAAGGAAAAAGGGGACACAAATCATCTCATTTTGTAGCGAAGGAACCAAAGCTCCAGGACATTCAGAAACAGGCCCCTGGAGCCGGTTAACATTTTTAACGGTCTTCAAACAAGACTCAGTCTTACGTGATAAAAAATCCAAAACCTGCAGTTCAATTTTTAGATGTTTCTGCCCCACCTGAACCAAAGCCTCTCACAGACCCCCTGAGTTGGACACCATATTATATACCTTTTCCCTCCCTCATCCCTACTGAGTTTATTAACTTCATAGTGGTTCCCCCAATATTTGGCATAGCTGATATCATTGGGAGCAAGCAAAGATAAATAGATCCCACATCCTATAATGGCTTCCAGCATGCCATGAGCAACTACTAGAAGAAACAATAAAATAAAAAGAAAATCTCTGCCTTAAATCTTTCTCCATCTGCTTTTCCCTTCTCATTTTCAACAGGTCTGTTAACTTGCCCAGGTTTATATATCAGTCCTTTGATCTTCGAATCAGCAAAATGTCGAAGTTTGTCTTTGTATCTATCCCTATTCAACTAAAGCAGAGAGATATACATTTCCCATTAACGCTTTGCTTAAATCCTGTGAGTCTTAACTTCAGAATGTGTTAGACAAGCAATAGGACCTTAACTTTTTTCCTTCTTAATGATGGGTGGTTGATAAAAGATGTTGACTAGTAAATAAATACATGACAAAAATTTCTCCTCTTTTTATTGGTAGTGGAGGTGATGATGCTTGACTGTCCTTATTAAAAGGCTTTCCCTGACACATAAATTATTAAATGTAAAGCACTGGAGAGTAAGCTTCTGGGCTGCTTTTGAATGTGACAAGAATAATGATGTTTTCAGCATAAGTGGGGGGGGAATATTGCTTTGCCATTTAAAGTTTTGAAAACTGTTTTACTGAGAAACCACTGAGATTCCATGATACCATGCATAGTTTGAAGGATGATATTGTGAATTTTCAGAGGTTATTCCAGTATTCAGCCATGTCTTTGCCACTCTGGCAAAACATATTAACTTCACTAATAATACATCTCTGAATACAATAACATAAGACATGTTGTATGGAGCGTTTGGCAGCTGCATTCCCTAAGTATATTATTTACTCTTGGCATGCTCTGTTATAGGCTTGCAATGGAAAATCCAGCTTTTATACCTGTATTTCTTCTCCAAAGTGCAAAATGTTGCATAGCCACACAGGGAGCTGAGACAGCACGACTAGGAATGGAGGCATGTAAGGATGCTGGGAGGGTCTCCAGCACCATCAGGGCTGCTGCTGCCAGGCAATGGTGTAATTTTGTAGCTGAGCAACCTCTATTTCACGAATAGTTTTTCCTCCACTACCCTTACAGGAAGGTTAATTCAAAATCTTATTTTTCTGGCAGCTGGATACCTTCTAATTTTCACCCAGAGGACATGTATAGCTAATAAACACCTATTACTTTTTGCATTATTCCTCTATTAGCACAAACAGCTCTTTTCCATCCTGCTGTCTGCTACTCCTCTGTCCCCAGACAGACAAATGCTCCCAACATTGTGCCAGCAGCAAATTCCATTAATGCATTCTTACTTTTTCTGCTTATATCACTAAATAAAATATTAAATACAAATAGTTACAAAATCAACTAGCTAGAAGTCCAGCTAGCATGTTTTCTTTGAAAACGCCCTGTTACCTCCCCACTCCCGTTCTCTCCAGGACAACACCAGAAGAACATATGCAGCTTGCCTGCCCCCTTGCATCTGCGCATCCATCTTTAAGGCCCACTTGCATCCTGCAAGTTCCACCCCAACACTGAAATTACACAACATTGCTCCACATTATACAAGTATTTTGAGCAGCCACTGACTGCATTGCACAATTTTGCTGATAAACTGTAATGGCTTTGGAAGGGAATGTACCTTTGGCATTGCAAGACATCTTTTCTCAAGTCCAAACCATTCCTTAGAGATAAATAGTTGTGTGTGCCTGCATACATTCCTTCCACAGACGAAGAAATCAGAAACTCTTCCAAGTGTCACTGATTACGTACACAGCCATCGGTCAGAGATATATTCATCATATTATACATATAGTTTCAGGAATGTCATCAACTAGCTACCTAGCAACCATGAAAATCACAGGGTCAGACAATTTGTGCTGATCAGACACACAATCAGTTGATTAGCTCCAATTAATTCAGAGTTTGATTTCTTAATTTTTCAGCCACCTGTTCTCAGGGAGGTTTCAGCACTCCTCCACAAGAAATAGCTCAGCTAATACCACTGAATTTTGCATAAATATCTTCCTCCCAGGAATCTGTACTGCTTGTTACATATACAGGAGGAAGAGAAAAATAAGAAAGTCCATGTGCAAAGGTCCTTGGACACAGGAAACCCTCTTGCAGGAACTGCAATATAGGGAACGCTGCAGCAGCACGTGACATTCCTGTGCACACTGCATAAAAACCGTTCAACAGATTTTAATCAATCATTTTTCATCCCCTGCACTTGACCAGCTAGAAAAAAGAAAGCACAGTATTTCTGAATTTGCCCAAATGCTTTTTTGCCATGCCTTGCATTCAGAAACAAGCACTGGTTTAGTTTTGTTTGAACTTTCCTTACTGTTGCCTGTCTTTCCAGTGGAAACAATACATGATTTCTGCAGGCGAAGTTCCAGAGCTACAGCAGAGAAGTAAAAACGTGCAAAGAAACCAGAGAAGCATTAGAAGGCTGACATTCTTTGTCCTCTTCTTCAAACACTTGAAGATAAGTGTAATCAATTCAAACTCTGTATGGTCCAATAAACTGCCAACAATCAAATGGTCTCGAACTCCCACAATTACAATTCCAAATTTTGCACCATTCCCCCTCTAACATGTTAAGGTCCTACAATAAAAGGAGATCATACAGGAGAGGTTCAATTTTGGCTCATATCTACACAAGTTTCTTAAAATCATTACACTGAAAGAGATTAAGATGTTTCAAGCAGATATACAGATGCCGTATGCCAATACGTGTCAGCACCACTCATTCTTGGGGGGGGGAACCACAAAACCACAATGTATATTCCTTTTAAAGATCCAGCAAATTCTAAACACTAATTCATAGAGGAAGCAGCAATGGTTCATCAGTGAACCTGGTATGGGGAATATAAGGTAGAGAAATGCACAATTAGCTGTGATACAGTTGCTTTTTGGTGAGGTCTGGATTGCGGTTCCTCAACTCGCAGTGGTGAAGAACCACTTGCTCAGACTCCCATCGAGCTCAATATTGCCTTTTGGCAACAAGTTATCTGAGTGAGGAAGGAGGGATGTTTCATTGCACTTAATTCGCTCAGGACTCAGAGAATTCAGCTGCCAAACCCTGAGCAGCCTCTGCTGATAACGTGCAAGCTGCAGCAGAGCCAGGGCAAGCTCAGAGCACAGCCTTGGTACAGCACTTGTCTCAGCGTCAGCCCATCACTTCCCGCCAGATGAGGCTGAATGTCTCGAGTAAACAGAGGTAAGGGTGTTACCATGGGCAAAACCAAGACTTTCTCCTCTTTCCTCATTCTTGAGAGCAGCAAAACGCTTTTTGCTGAAGCTTTTCCACAGGGCTGAGAGAGGGGCTGACACCAGCCTTGGGGACCGTCCCCGCCAACAGCTGCAGCCTCGCAAGGCTGCGACCAGCCTAAGGCACAGAGACATGCTGACAGCTTTACGTACAGGTGGCACTACCTGCTCTAGCCAATACGTGCACATAATAGTCAATTGAAACAGTTCGCAGGAAAGTGAATACACTGGGAGGCAGGCTTTGCCAACATGGTGAAAGTTTCTATGATGCATTGAGCATCCAGGTCATTTTTCTCAGGATTGTGCCTCACTTGTTAACGTGAACTGCTTGCTGTCTTTGGAACAGCAGCCCTTTGATTACACCGAGCTTTCCACATCCGCTGCCTCCCAGTTTGTCATCCAGCATGGAAGCACCGACACCCTTCGACTTTCCACCTACTGTCACAGAAGTCAAAAGGTGGCTGCAGACCCCACGAGAAGAAACACAAAAAGAGGGGTAGGAAAAATTTGACATATTACTGTCAATATTGCCCCTTCCTTGTGAGGAGACAGAACTCAAAGCTCCTGCTACTTGTAATCAACAAAAGTTGGTTTTAAAAGTTATATAGGAAAATAGATGGACATTTATTTCATACTGAGAGTAGCAGAAAAGAAGGTACATGACACGCTGTAAAAGGCATGGGTATTAAGGGTATTAGAGGTATGAAGACCATATGCACATAGAATATAAATGTTTATGTACATATATAAAATTTATTCATTTATATGACTTTGCTTCAGGTCATGGTAAATTCAGAGTTTGGCAGATTTTGGGATCTGGAAGCCACTGTCTCTAACAGGTGTGAGATGCCACCAATTTCCTGCCTGGCTGCATCTCGCTTCATGTGTCTCACTATGTTCCTCAAAACAGCCCTCAATCTTTTTCTTTTTTACATGAAACAATCAGGAGCCGTCTGATGTTCACACCATACCTCCATGGAGCATCCTATTTTCAGCTGTGTGTACATACAGATGCAGGTAAAAATAATTCAGGAGGGCAGAGGGAGAAAATGTTTCCTTAAGGAGATTTAATTAAATTGGTTCAACATACAAGTTTACCACACAACATAAGCACCTTAGTCAAAAATATATGTGTACGCCAAAACACCACCTACACATGAAGACCACCAGCTGCATGATATTAACAGACCTTTGATAATACATACACATAAAATCAGAGGACTTGTTCTTACCAGCTCAGGGACAAAAAAATAGCCTTTAATCATCAGTCAGGGCCCTGCCTGTGCTCATTGCTCAGGCAAGTGCATGCCAGAGCACCTTTGCGGAGTTGTGGAGTTCGCCCCATGTAAATCCTATCATATTGACTCTTCCCTGCCTGCTCCCAATTGGAGGTGCTACAATGCCATGTAATGTGTCCGACTGTGCCACGTCTAACAAGGGTTATGCCCTAACTGCCCTCAGCCACAAATATTGTCCCAATTAATATGCAAACCCTATAATAATTTTAAATTATAGCCTAGTGTGATGTTCTTGATTTTTAAAATACATTAATGCATTGTGAAAAATACATCTCCAGGTACTGACCTCTCCCAATAAATAATGAATGCACACAAAAAAAAAGTCCACATTTATGACACTTTTAGGACCAAAGTACACTGGACCTTGAAATAGCTGTGATATTTGCACAGAAAAGAAACAAAAGCATATACGGTATTAAAAGGGTCTCTCATTTGACCCCCAAAGAAATCATGCACTATGAGAAAAACACACAATAAGAGCTCACAACTCTAAGGGCTTCTGTATGAAAAAATAATGAGACCTCCAACTCTTTCTTCAAATACCCTCTCAAGCTGTACAGCAGCGCAGTGACGGGAGCTGCTTTTGTGGCTTAGTCACAGGCAGTGTGTGTGCAGTGACTTGTGCAAATGGAAGGCTGAGACGGGATGTCAGAGAAACAACTCGCACGTAAAACACCCGTTCATGCTGCTAGCTGGAAGGAAAAAGCATCCATCTCCCCTCTAACGCCACATATACCCTCCAGAAACAAACCAAAGCTTATGGGGGGCAGCGTGCCTCTTGGGACCCCCCTCATCTTCAGGTCTCCAAAGTCCCAGAGCAAAGCCATGAAAGAAGCAGACGGTTCCTAAAAAATTGAACATCACTGTTCGTGTAGTGCTTTTAGGTGTCTGCTGGGTTATCTCTTAGATGGAGGTACCGCCACCACCCTAGGCAACCTCCTGCTTATTTGCACTCCCATTAGAAAAGAAGTCAGGAAAGGGATATATAAATATAAATATTTTCCAACTTCCTGCCAGTTAAACACATGAGGATGTTTCAAATAAATTTTTGGAAAAGAATTCCTGCAATATTGTGGGAGGACTTGAAGGAAGATAACTCCTACCCCTGATTTCATTTCAGGGAAAAGATGCTAAATTGTAGGAATTAATTTTCCCAGCTAATATTTTGACATTTCTACAATATGGTCAAATTAAAATGATAATAACTGTGTTTGGCTTGTTTATCCTGCACTGACGGCTGAATGCATACTGGGGGGGGGAGTTGTATGTTAATTAGCGCTAATTTGCACGAGATGAAAGCATTGGTTGTGCAGAAGCCATGAGATACAGCTTAGAATATTTTTACCAGCATGGGTTTTAATTCATCCAGATTAACTAAATAGTTGTGTCTGTCACTAAGTCACTGACTGAAAGCATAACAACTCCATCTGCATCCAGAGTTACACGAACTCACTTTGGTGTTGATGCACACAAACGCACATCTGGGGAAGAAACACCGATCCGCACCTCGACAGCATCCAGAGCTCAATAAACGGAGCTCACCCTTAAAGGGAGGCTCTGCTCCGAAGATGTGGCCGTTTCACCCACTTGTGCAGAGTATCCACCTCATTTAACCAAAGGAAGTTTATTTTCTTCTGATTTCTAGCCCTGCACATGCAGACTTGGGTAGGAAAATCAAACAGTACGCCTGCCTCGTGGTAAACTAGAGGCTTTTTTTTATGCCTGCGTACAACTACCAGCCAAATATCCAGCTTTGACCCAGGTGGAATGGTGCAATGGCTCCAGGCCAGGGTTCAGGCTGCTGCTGACACTGGTCTTTCATACAGGATTGTGGCAAATTATTGCTCTGGTTATTTTCCCCTCCTCGATTTATTAATTCAGCAGGTGTCATCTCTGCTAAGAGTATACTCTGTCATCCTTACTCATGCAAATAACGTGCGATTCCAGTGATTTAATTAAAAATAAGATCATGGATTGGAAGAGAAAAATTGTAACAGGACAAAACAACTGCCAAAAATACCTCCATAGGCACTGATCCTGTTCCTTCTGAAGCCTACAGAAATGCTGATGTATATACTCAAAGCTAATTCAAACATTACAGAAAAACAGTATCTCAGTCAGGTACCCTAATTCGAGAGAAGCCGCTCGGCTTCTCTAGAGGGCTGTTGAAGTGGCATGCTTTTGACTTTACATCCCACAGATCTGACCGGCACGAGGCGCTATCTGTCATCTCCCGCACAGAAATCTGTATGACGTCTTGAAGAGATTATCACCTTTTCTTGGGAAACTCTTAGGTCTGGCTGCCCAGGTTCACTTTGGATTTTTCTTTACTGGACACATTTTAAAAGTTATTTTTAAAAGAAACATAAAGGACTGAGGCCCATCCCAACATCTTCCAAAATAGCAATCCTACTCCTGACCACCACAGTCTGTTTTCTGTCTAGTCTTACCCGATAGCCAAGGGTTTGTGTATCAGCACTATTGGATAACGGCTGTGCTCTGATTGCCCACTCAGTTTGCTTTTAAAGATTGTACTACTTATAAAACTATTTCTACCCTATATTCACTCATAATTAGGTTGAGGCCTTCTTCATCCAGTTTGGTCCCAAAGGGCCCAAAGAAATAAGCAGCAGTAACAACAACCAGTTTCCATTATTGACACTAGAAGACACACCTCCAACAACACAACGTCCGTTGACAAAGGGAATGTCCTATTTTACCCTGCAGCCTGCAGACCTTTTAAATACTATGCAGATGCCAGACTAAAACAAAAGAAGCAGCAGAAATTAAATTCTGCGAGTATTGAATTATGTCTCCTGACTGCCAGCCAGCTGCTGCTTCTTTTCAGATTCATAGGCAGTATGGCAATGCTCAGGCATCCAACCGCATGCGAAAACCAAAGGAAACCTAGTTTGTCCAGCAGGTGACTGAAGGAAATGTGCATGTTTTGAGTTTTAATTAATTTTTTTTTTGGAAGAGACTCAAAGATATTATACTCTTCTCTCATGAATTCAGAAGATGCAAACATTTTCAGCCAGCATCCTGCACCCTTTCATACCATACTAACAGCTGCAGCATGTTACAACCACTCTTTAAGTTAAACATACACTGAGAAATGAAGGATAATTCAGATCGGCACAGCACATTGCAAATAAGATTCTAAACTGGCAACTGGCAATTAACAATTCATATAACACATGTTAATATACAATCTGCTCAACCTAAATAATCCAAAAGGACCTGGAAGCATCCTAACTGCGATGTCTTATCTCATATGATTTTAAATACGCCCTAGTTTTTCTAATTTAGGCCCAAGCCTTTTTTTAAAATTACCAAAATACCACATAAGGGCATGAACATTGGTGGATGCATGTCAAGTTTTACTTTTCCTAAAACTTCTGACAATAGTATTTCTTGTGAATGGCAAACGTTTCCTCCTTTAGCAGACCATTTAGCAACACCCTAGCACACAACTAACCATAATCAGGACAGTAAATTATAATTTTTTGCCTTCCATAAAGTTAAAAGCAAGTATTAAATCCAGGTCATTCCTTTAAAAAGTATCCTTTAAGTTCACTGTCACCTCTGATTTGGTGTCCCAGCTAGATTCTCCCTGATTGTACAGACTCTTAAGTTCATTTTCATTAAAAAAATTGGTTTAAATATTTTCCATATTTCCTACCTTAATTATAGTCTTATGTCTAGTGCATAAAAGAAATATCAGGAGATATGGTCTTTCTCCTTCCTTGTCTCTCAGCAGTGTGACTTTTAAGTGACTCAACCCATTTTAAAATCTGCGCTACCTACAGACAGCTGGGGTGAAGGAGGCTTTTAAAGTTGCTCGGAGCTTTTTAAAAGTCATTATCTCAAATCATTGAAGAGCTGGCTGAGGCACGTTTTAGGTCAGCAGCTTAATGCTTTGACTCCTGCCAGAATTCATGAACAACTTAGTTTAAGTCTGACATTTAAAATCCCACCGAAGCGGTCCCCAGTCCCAGCCCCAGGGTGGGCTGATGGGCAGAGTGCCCGCTTTTCTCCCTGGCACTGTGCCCTCTGGGGCTCCCGTTTATTAGGGGCAGCTCAAGGGGGGGTGCAGCCTCGTCCCTGAGCTCACCAGCTCCTGGCACCAAAGGAACAGGGACCCAGGAGTAGCAGTCACAAACCCAGGCAGGGTCCCAGCAGCCAGGCACAGGATTGACATGAGAGGTGTTAGCGTTAGGATCAGAGAGAGCAGAGGCAAAAGGAATGAAAGAGTCATCACGCAACTCTCCGAGGGGTTACGAAACAAACCGATTCCTCTGGGAAAGCGGCTGAGCGTTTGTGCCAGCACGTAATCCTCTAAAGCTGCCAGACCCAAAGGCTCCAGAGATGGGGGAGAGATGCTGTGCAGCCGGCTCACAGCATCCGAAGCAAGGCAGTGCTAACAGGGGGTTGCCCCCCCCCAGCGCCCCAGGTAAACCTGGCCACAGATAGCAGAACACGGTAGAAAAATGTTCAAAGGAAAACATCAGAGCTGAGGAAAACGCCCTAACATCTAAAGCATATTGTTTTCCTTATGAGATGTGTGGCACGAGCAGCAGCTAACTAACATTATTTGTTTTAAAACTAGTAGCACAAGGAAGCAGATTCTGTTACCATCAGCTTGGTTGAGTAATCCTTATGCCTATGTAGTCCCACTGAAATTAATTATTCTTACCAGAGAGCAAGATGTTTCTTTACAGAGGAAAGCCAGAATCAAAACCTCAGTAATTTTCAAACACTGTCAACACACACTATCTGCCCTGGGATTAAAAGGAAAAAAAAAAAAAAAACAAAAAAAAAAACAGTGAGATTAATGAGAAAATGCATTTGTTTGCTCTGGACAACATAATCAGAGGAGAGGGAAGAAGGCAACAGCCGACACTTCTTAGCTGCATTACAAGGTAAAAAATGCCTGGCAGCAGCATACTGCATTGTGACAGTCAAAGCAGTAATTCTCTTTATCTGTCCCCCAGGAAAAAAAGTCCATTTGCCCTAAGGAATGCAGCAAACATAGAAAATGATGATATGATAATGATAAGGTGAGAATTACCGAGAAGGCAGACCAGCCTGCAGACAAAGTTAATTCTTTTTCTCTAATTGAAAAGCTAAAGAATACTAGATAGTCACGAAGCTCTGCAATTTAAATAAAGCTGCATGTTGTGAATGTTATCTGATACCAATTGTTGACAAAGGGGCAGCAGAGGTTCATAGAAGCAAAAACTTTGTCTGTATTAGATGCATTTCAGCATGGAAAATTAGATGAGTCAATATCTAATTTGGTATTTAATATACCATTTGAACATTATAAATGTGAGCGAATGTTGGCATTCAGGGATGATAGTGGCAAATGAAAGCAAAAATTACTTGTAGCAGAATGCTGCTAATTTGCACATCATTAATCTTCATGCCCCGTAATTCAAATGCATAATAACAGTATTCTCTCCCCATGTCACAGCAACAGCTGAATAACGGTGCTGTACAGTAATCTCACATTATGCATTCAATTCTCTGGGAGGCAGGGCTGATAACACCAACTATTATTGAAATTTCTTAGCATTGCCTGCACAGAGCCATACTTGTGGTTGCTTATAGAACTGTGCCTTGCGTCAGCCATCTAGATGGATGTTGGGTGTCTTCCTTAAAGGAGATTCTTTTTTTTTTTTTTTTCAGATTAAAAGCTTGTGACAAGATAATCTACCTGCTTCTGAAAACGTGGGCTTGTGCATGGAGAATGTGTTTTTCTCTGCTGGTCTTTCTGGGAAACTGCTACTTTTTGCGTTATGATGGCAGCTTGAACAGGGCAATAGGTGCATCTTCATGATCCCATATTGTTCTTGCCATCAGTAGAACAGCTACGATGTGAGAGCTAAAAAATTACCAAAGGCTCTGCCTCATCGCGTCTCGTGGAGCTTCCAGGGCTGAGCAGCCAACACGTGCACCATCTGCTTGGTGCCACCAAGCACGTTCCCACCTCGCGAAAGCTATACGCCTGTTGCCGGAGGACAGGCGGGATGTGTGGATGCCGAATATGAAGTTTGGGATCTGCAGCCTGGGGTGGGCTACGTAGGAACAAGACTGTCAGTGGGAAGGCAGAGATGGACCAAAACAGGGACGAGTGGGAGGCAACAGCAGAGACGAGTCAACCACTGGGGAAGACTGAAGCACAGGTGCACGTTAGACCATGATTCCCTCCAGCATGAGGGGTGGAAGCATAAGTCCCAGTCTCGCTGTTTTCCAGTGAGCATACCTCATCCCTCACTGGTTTTGCTTCACATAGAGCATAACCACTCACCTCTGCTACCCTTTGTTACCACCCCATCGTTAGCCCTAGAGCTCTCTGTGGTGGATCCGCAGTCCTGCTGGTGGTCTGTGTCAGCATCGCACTGAGGCTGCACAAAGGAAACAGCTTCATTTCCTTTTCCACAGCTTCAGATGATATGTGCAAACATACTAAAAAAATATTATAAAAGTCAAAGAAGCAGGCAACCAGCAGTTGGGATGTGTAAAATTGAAGGCATAGAGGGGCATCTGAATTCATCTCCTTTATACATATACATGAAGACACAGTCTTTAAATATCTGATCACACGCAGGTTTTCCACAGGGCGCCTCTGAAGGTCTCTGCATGCAGGAGATCCAGTGCGGACAGCCCTCCTGCTCCCACTGCCGCTGCCCCCAGCTCTATTTACTACCCACTGCTCACAGTTTCTTCTGAAACCAGAGCAATTAGCTTTCCTGTGGGGCCTCTGTGACATTATTGCCAACAGTACTGTATCTATTTTTAAATAAATAGCCTCTATCCGGTGAATGAATAGAAAAATTAATATATGCACAGAGTAGCCTGACTCCAGCTGTGCTCAGCACATCCACAAATCCAGATACCAGGGTCTCAAACAGGGACACAATTAGTGATCACCCCTGACAAGCCGGCTTTGCATGACCAAGTATCAGATAGGAACAGACCCGGGCAAGGAGCTTATTATTGTTGTTATTATTATTATTATTATCATTATTATCATTATTATCATTATCATTATCATCATCATCATCATCATCATCACCATCATTATTTCTACTACTACTATTGTTATACCTTAGTGGTCAGAACTAGTTTTTCTATATACAAATCAGTATTATTTGGTTTATCCAAAAAGATATACAAATTTTTTCAACAAGAAAAACTGAATTTGCAGTCAACCTGCACTATTTCTTTCTGATAGAAACAACCTATTTAATTTTCCATCAGGATAATTATTTCACAGACATTTTTAATGTCATCTAGTATATGTCAATTTTTAAATGAAAATACCGTTTCATACTAAGAAGTCAGTAAGCTTGATTTCAAAAATCATGGAAACCAAGCTCTTACAGACTTTTCCCATGGGAAAGGCCAGAATCCATATCTCCAGGGCAGAAATACGCTGTCCTGATGAAGCAATCATCTGCTCATTCACAACCCAACAAATGCACCAGGGACATGTGCACAGTAACTTCTGCTGCTGAAGTTCTATGGTGGGGGAAAAAATGCTTATGTGATGGTGATAACCTTTCTGTAGTTTGTATGCAAAAGCTGCATGTTAATTGAACAAGCTTTCTGAACGACATTCCCTGACTTCAAAGCTTTAAGAGCTTTTGTTCTTAAACCCAATTTGGTGCATACGTTGCTCTCCCCAGTAAGTAGCAGTTTGCTGATGAACTCCACTATTTCTCATAAAAAGCCTTGAGTAATTCTATTTTGAAGCAATTTTTGATTTTATGGGTAACAGTTAAATATTAAACTCTCAGAATGGACAACAAAAAATATGATCACGGCTCCCAACAAAGCCACAGCACAAGAAGGCCGCATATATTTATGTCTCCATCAAAGGATGCTCCACAACCTTCAGCACAGGTTTCTGATATCCAGACTCTCTTCTGTGCCTAAGCTGACCACAGACTAGGCGTGACAGCAGCCAGGGAAAAGAGCAATTAGATGTAACTATAAAAACTGAAGTGAAAGATGAACATTCCTACTGAGCTGAATATCACTGCCTCTTTGTGAACCTCTGTGACCAAACACGCCACACCCATTCCAAAATTTCACTACTTTCACAGATTTTTTTTTTTTCAGAAAAAAATCCCATCGATTCTGTATCTAAAATATCAATTATATGTATTTTTGCACACGTATGTATAAAATACATCTGTATAAACACAAGCATCCATGCATAAATAAATAAATAAATTGAAATCCAGGTTTGGTCATGCACAAAGAGCGTAAAGGGCATGCCATGGATGAAGTGTCGTATTCACCCCTAACCTCTAGATTGGGAACATGGTCATCTGAGCAACTGTCAGGATTCACCAAACAGACCATCACGCTGACCACAAGCGCCTGAGATTTCTACAGATCATTACAGTGGTGAGGAGACCCTGAGAATTCCAGGGGACAAAAGAACGCAGAGCCATCTTCTGACGCCGGGGCTCCCAGTTAATATTTTATGAGATTGTAAAGACATTTGTCAATATTCAAAAATTTAATTCCTCCTTCCAAGTCATTTCTACACAAGACTGAGTCAGAACAGAGAGCTAAACCAAGATATTGTTTCTGTGGCACGTTTATAAATACTCAATTCTATAAGACAGCAGATTCAGAAAGCACTCCAAAGGATTGTCCTCATTAAGACATAAGACATCACCGTGGAAATATGCCTTTTGCTGTTGAAGAGATTTCCCTGGATTACAACTGAGCGCACGCCAACGAGTAGGAAGGGTTCCCATAGCATGGGAGTGAAGTGTTTGAGGCATGCAAAGTTATGCTTTAGCACATGTTCCTGCTTAAATATACTCAAAAGGGAGTCCTTTTGGAGATGGAGAGTGAGAGTTATTGATAGTACTGAAGTGATAGTAAGTAATCATCATTTGTTGAATACCAGCAATACCTCTCACTCTTAACCAAGTTACATGAAAATTAGAACCCTACAGGCAAAAGGTGAGTTGAACGTAAATACTCTCTGATGTTACCTGAAAAATCTCCCCCAAAAAGTCAGAAGTAGCAACTCAAATTGTTAATGCCGTCCTGAAGATCTATCAGTTCATCCATTTTACAAGATAAATAAACTGATGTACTTGTGGGGGGGGTCCCCTAATTTACTGCAAATTAGCAAAGGAACTGGACAGGACTCAGTCCCTAAGACCTTGAGAGTGAACAGGCTTTAGGAAGAGCCTTTTATTATACCTTGCTCACTGTAGAGGCTGAGCACCAGAGAAAACAGGACCAGACAGGTAGAATCCTCAGGTAATCGGCTTTGATTATGTTTGGATCCTTTTTAATTTTGCCTCTGCTAATGCTGTAGTTAGTAAGGGTAGAAGTCTGTTTTAAACAGATACTGGAGAAAATACATATTTGCATGAGAAATTTGATGAAGTATCATGATTAGCTCAGCTGTAATAAGTGATTGCAATTCCAGGCACATTTCAGCCTCACTGCCAGGGTGATTTCTCTCTATAGAATAGATTTATTCTTCTTTTGCACTAACAAAACAAAACAAAAAAAAAACTAAAAAAAACAAAACAGAATAGAAATGAGTAAAGGATTAAGCCACTGTAAGGCCTCAAGGTGTCTTATAGCAATCCACTTCAAAATCCCATTTCCAGCTAAATTAGCTGTAATTTCATAATTAAATAGTCAATCACAGAATTTCATTAAAAAGAAACATTCCCCTGAAACCTTTTTTTCCCCCCTTTCTTTTTAACATTCCCAGTCATTTCTCTTTCATTTATGGGTGCTTCTCCACCAGTTGGCAGGTGACAATAACACATGCAGAAATCAAATTTCTTTCCTGCTGTGCAAAGTCTTTAGCACCACGTCCATGTGCAAATTCAGTTCACCCAACCAACTTGTGTACCATGAAGCGCTGTTTGTCTTCCATTAGACAACCCAAACCCCTCTCATGGGTATCACTGGGTGCAAATATGAATATTCAACATGGTGCTTGCAGCTCCCTCAGATCTGTATTGCAACATACCACCAATTACAGTTCTGTCAGGTGTTCAGGGCAATTCTTGTGCCATGATGTAATTTAATATTTCCACTTATTCTTCACTATTCTGATAATATGTATTTTGTATCTCCTCACCTCTTAGACATCTCACTTGAAGTATGAAGTCTCCTGTGAAGCATCAATGAAATCCCAGCAACAAAGTTTTGGAGAAAGGGACAAGAGCAAGTTAAAGTTCTGATGTGATTGGTTTCTTTAAAATATTAGCTCGCTAAATGTGTTGGACTTGGCCCAAGAAAAACTAAAGAGCACGTAAAGTAACATTAAAGATAAACTGTGGAGAACTGTAAAGAGGAATATCACTAGAGGAATTGGAATGAAACAGAGAAAAACAAATTTTTGATAAAGTATCAAATTAAAAACAGAACAACGGTGCAATTTTCCTCATGGAATGGCTCTGCCACCATGCCTCAAACATCTAGCTCAACAGACTCTGTCAGCGAACAATTCTGTCATGGTAGGGTATAAGATATACACATATGTATATATACATATCAGGGGAAGGGTGTGTATAAATTTAATTTATGATGAAGTCCTCTCAGCAGGCCACATTCAGAGGTGAAAAGCCCTGGAATGAGCTCAGTGAGTAGAAGGCAGGTGTTCTAAGCATGTCTACTTAAAAAAGTTGACTAGAGTACAAGAACAGTGTAACTTGAATAAAAGGGAGAGGGAGAAGTAGGTACGATAATACTCTGCCTTCAACAGGCCCTAATAAATAACATGGACATAATATTCATGACCTAACTTATGGAAAAACTAAGCAGATCGGTTAACTGGCATTTCTGAATAACTTTAGGGGCCTCAGAAAAATGGGATTTGTTATACAAAGTGCTTGTGTTTGGGAATTACTAAACAAATACAAATGATAATAGGGAGTTTGGCAGTGGTTAGCCACTCCAGGGAGTCCTCCACCCTCGCCATTTGGACACTGAAAACAAGGACTGTAAATGGCAGCAGATGAACACACTTGTAATGGAAGAGGAAAATGCATATGGTAGTGAGCCAGCAAAGCCTCAGCAAAGCCAAGGGGAGCAGTGGTGTGCGGCTCGGTGACTGCCATTGCATGGCAGGGACTCACTGGAAAAATTGGCCTCGTGTTATGCCAGGAGGAACCAACTTTCCAGAGCTGCCATGGGCCCTAGAAAAAGGAGTAATTGCTCAGTAATGAATAGAGGTAGCTCTCATTCCACATGGAGATTTTGGACGGGTGGGGGAAGCGCTTTGAGTCTGGCAGTAAAACGCACCAAAAGAGTAGATTCTGTAATCCCTTGCTGGAGGTAACTCATTCTCTGGATTTTCCTCTGTCTAGCAAGGTAGTAGGCCATATTCCATGTCCCTTGTCCACATAAGCTTGGGAACCTGACTCTGCAATAGGTATGCAGAGTGAAATTGCCTTTTCTATCGCTCTTTAATAAGGTAAGCAAAGCAAACATAGGAATGGCTAACGCAAACAAACAGAGCAACCAGACTGTACCTCCCTCGTGTTTCAGTAACACCATGTTTACTTGATGTAGCCACTCTTCAGCATCAGCTGTCCCTCAGCCCCACAGACAAACTGTGGCCCACCACTTTATTGTGACTTGCCCAGGCAGGCTGTCCTCGCTGACCACTCTTGCGCTGGTGGGGATGCTCCAGCAGCCATGGAAGCATCACCTTTCCCAGGATCCGCTGCAAACCGTTCTGATGATTCATTTGTTGGTAAAAACCACATTCACTCAGAAAAGCCCCTAAAGTATGGCTTTAGCAAGCTGTGAGTAAAAACGACAGTTTGCAGCATACAGTCATTTGCTTCCCAGCCCAGGAGACCTTGGGCCACCAGCACACCACTCGCCAGATGCCAGGAGGTCATCTCCCATGTTTCTGCCTGCCTATCTCCACCACACGCTACACAGGTATATCAGCAGTCGGCTTACCTATGGTCATGGAGAGTGACACTGGTGCAGCTGAGGTGGCCCTAGTTCGCTGCATGGTGCAATGAGCTCTTATGCCTCAGTCCTATATAAGAATAAGGAAGTAAAAAGGAACACTAATAGGCACTAGCTATAGTCCCTTGTCCAAACTATAGTCTTTCAGGAGCATTAATCCATCTAGAAAGCTCTTCACCTCCCAGGCCACGGGGGAGGCTCAGAACAAGTGCCTCAGCGCTGCCCAGGCTTCAACACCAAACGGTCCATCTGGTGACTGTGGACACACACGAGGGAAAATCAGGACTTCGTGTACTACCCGGCTCTTCTGCACTGCCTGTGTTCCCGCAGGGTCTGTCCTTCAGCTGCGTGCAGTGTGAAGAAAGTCAGTGTCTCCACCACACAGCTGTTTTTCACCAGAAGCTTCTGTTTTTTTAATGAAGAACAGTCACAGCCGAGTCACGTTCTTCCTGTCTGTCCTTCTCCCAACACCCTTCTCTTCTGGAGTACTGGGTTTTTATATTGCCAAGCTGCAAAAGCCTAGTAGAAACAAGAAGAACCTCACACACCTAAGCCTCTGCCTCCTTTCCCTGCTTTAAAGCCTTATTCTGCAATACTGCACTCCACCATCCCGGACCGCTCAGTTCAGATATGTGCATCCAGACAAGGCCCTTCCTCTTGTCTTCTTGGAGCTACAACCTTCTTTTCCTCTCCTATTTTGGGGTTTGTTTTTTTTTTTTGCTTTGTCAACAAAGACCAACTATGTATTTACTGGCTGTCTGCATCATTTCTTCCAAGAGCAGCAGTCTCCCAGCCCCTTCCTCAGGCATCACCAGCCATCGCTGATGTTTCTGCTCCCCCTCAATAGTTGTCAGCTGCCCAGTCCCTTCAGAGATGCTGAGAAATCAAATGTGCCCCCATCCACATTGCCCTTTCACTACTGGAAGTGGCCCAGAAATCTTTATTTTCCCCACAAAAATCCCCTTTAGAAAAATTTTTGACCAAGAGTCTAAGAGCACCTTAAAAAGAAATATTTTATTTTCTTTAGACTTCCTCCTTTCATAGAGGAGAGGGGGTTGCAAATGAAAAACTTTCAGCTTTATTGAACACCTGGGTCAGGAAGGGAACAGGCAGTGAGAGAAGCAGTTTGTGTTTGTCTCCAGGGAAAGAAAGTGGAGGGAGCAGGAGGAAGGAGACAAGTGAGCAAAGGTAAAAATAAAGCTATTTTGCATTATTTTACATTAGTTTTCTTTTAATAGGCAAACACAGGATTTCAAAGTAAGTTTTCCTTCAGAAGCTTTTCATTAAGAACAATCACGTTTCTGTGACACTACCCGTAAAGAGTTTTTTTCTTTTCCAATGATTTATAGCTAGTTTATTTATTTGTAACGTAGCAGTTTAGTTTGCTATGCTCAATTAAACTGGGTTATGGTTTCGTTCTTTTGTTTTTTATAGCTCTAGCATCAACTGATCTAGAAAGCAATTTGCAACAGGAGGGCAAAAGAAGCCAGCTACAGCCTAAAAAGAAGCCAAATAAACCATTTAATATCCACCCATAAATACGAGAATATCTTTTCTTTCCACACCCCTGCTATAAAATTGAAATATTCCTTACTACCCACTATTGACCATAAAAGGTGTACTTTGGGTTCAGGCTTCCTGCTTTTCTTAAGTATTCACATGACAGGATCCTTTTACTTCACCACATCCGCTTGTGTACCAGATCTCTGGCAGAATACTCATTTTTCTGATTCAGAAACAATTTTCCAGCATAATTACAAGATGTTCTCCATTAGAAAGATATATGTGCATGACCAGTTACAGATATACTGGCTTTTCTTTTTATGTGTAAACAAGAATGGCTATACAAATTCCAATGACAAGTCACCTTGTGGCCAGCCATCCTCTGAAGCTCGCTGCCCAAAGCATTACTCACCGCTACTTTCTAAGAGACGATGTTTTAGACTTTGGCCAGCTTGAAGAAAACCAAAGGGAGATGGGAAGAGGGCTGCTCGATCAGTGTGTGTTGGGCTGCTCCTGCTGCGGTTGAAGTTTGTATATCTACTTCTTCCCTTTGCAGGGAGACTCCGACACTTTCCTGTCGTGAAACATTAATCCCGTGTTGACCTACCTCTTGTAGGGCTTTTATTGTGCAGGGAAATGCTGCGATCCAAGTGCCTCCCAGAAAGAAACCAGTAGCAACAAGCAAGGCCTCTGGTGCGGTCTATGAAGTGTCGGGCACTGCCCTCTTCTCTGTGTGTGGTCAGGACTAGGGCAGAGGAATTAACCTTAATGTACATTTCCTTCTCAAAAAGACTGCTTCATCATAAGATGTCTTTGCCTATTCTAATCGATTACAGTTTTGCAGAAGAAAGGGATATCAATGCTGACATCGTTTTGATTTCATAGCAAAGAGGTCAGGAACCACAGTAAGACATCCCATGTATTTAACGCAGCAGAATTATTCCTTTAGGATGTGAACCACACCAGAAAAAAATACTGCGCTTTGGCAACACCTGGCTAACACGATTAAACTCTTTTTTAACTAAATAGTTGGTTATCGGAAAGAACTACTGAAAACAGAGTCCACCTCAAGGCAGTACCTTTAGCAGTCTTTAAATAAGGCAATAACTCCATTAAATGACAAGTGCCTCTGTCCTTCCTGGGTAATAAAGTGCAAACTCTTCCAGCTGAATCTTCTCTCTCCTTCAGATCTAGGGAAGAAAAGTTGCAGAGCACCTTCCAGCAGTCTGAAGAGGAAAAATATCTGTGCAAAAATAATAACAACACACACTCCTGCCTTAAAACTTGGGACAAGTCTAAAAAAAGGCCAATTCGAGTCAAACCAACTGTTGCTGACCCGAGGCACAAATTGATAGTTAGCAAAATCTTAGGACAGGTAGCAGAATCTTAGGACTTTTACAGAGTTGGTATCGACACACAAACAGCCAGTACAGAACAGCCGTATAATATACTTGTGATGAGACACTTGGCTGAAGCTGGGGGCTGTCCCGCTCCTCACACCACGTAAGCAGTGCCACAGGCCAGGGTGAACTCACTTGGAGGATGTACACCAGACCGGTACAACTTTGGTTGCCGTGCTCTTGCAAAGACCTGTCTACGCACAGCTCCAGGGCTAAGCTCAAGCACCTGAGAGCGGACCCTATGCCCAATACAGATAGCAACACTACTAAGTCCTTCCACCAAATTATTTTATGTATCGTTAGACAAGGATTGCCACTTAAAAATAAAAGGAGATATTCTCAGGTAGTCCTTTCACATTTTCTCATCACGTTTTAGCACCTACAGCTGTTTCCAGTACTGGGAAGTTTGAATTATCATACTGAGATTAAACCTAACATCCATAACTTGCACAGAACATATCAATCTCCGTTATTGCACTACAAACAACTAACTAAGCTCTCGCTGGTGCTCTTCTTGATTTATGGAATATTTCTCTGTTACTTCGCTCCCCGGTGTGAGCACTAAAACATGGTGCTTTGCTTCAGTCTATTATATCGTAGCTGCTCAGTACAGACAAGACGCAAAACATCAGCCTTTCATCTGTAAAGACTTCCTTAGCAAAGCTGCAAGCTACAAAGCTACCACTGTCCATCTTAACCATTCTCTTGCATGATTTTTTGATGATTAACAATCTTCAGATTATTTATAAAGCCGTCTCATTTACCAAGTCCATTTCCCCCAAGCAAAGAAATATTAAGAGCGAGCCAGGATGAAACAGCGGAACAGAAACCCTTCTTCTAGTGGCACCACAGCACCTGGGGTTGAAACACCTCTGAGGGAGGGATGATTCTCCCTCTAAAATACTGACGGAAGCCCAAAGGAGACGAGGTGCCTCTCTTTAGGCCCACAAAATCCCTGGGAGAAGTTCAGGGTGACAGCAGCAATGCCAGAGATCCCTCTTTCCGCATCCCTACTTCTCTTTCTTCCCCGGCCCGCCCCCCACCATAGCACCAGAGAGGGAAGGATAAGGCAAAGCCAGGCAAAATTTAAAAATCTGTAGCCAGTTTCTGCATCTCAGTGTATCTATTGATGTGTTATAGGATTAAATGCAAAGCTTAAAGGGGCAAAAAAACTCAAACCCCAGAAGAAAGGAGAAAAACTGCACACAAATAACTTTATAATGGCATTAGACTCTGAGTGGGAAAGAAAGGTTAGCAGCTTTTGTCCCCTCCAAACCTTTTTTCTTTCTTTTTAAAAAATAGTAAGCTAGTAGGGCATCCTTTGAAAGCAGATAAGCCTGGATATTTCTGTTAGGAGTTACTGGAAGCAAATTGCTAATGCTATTATTTTTCTACACCAATTATCTGAGATTTGCTCTCACTTGCACCCCCACCTACTTGAGCCAATTGTTGAAAACTTTTATTGAAAATAAAATATTCAATCACCACTTCAAAGATTTTTTCTTGGGTTTTGGGGTTTTTTATTTGTTTTTTTTTTTAAGAGAGTATAAAGGTACCACTATCACAATGGCTCTCCCCATGGTAATTATCAGGAATATACCTCAGATAGATACCGGAATCTGGAAAACAGAAGAAAGGCTGGCAATGTGACCACTGTGCCTTAAAAAAAAAATATAAAAATCTTCATATAGTAACTGTCTCAATCGGCTTGCTTAGACTTCACAGTATTTCCAGCCTTATGAATTTCCCAGGCTTGAAAACAGTTATCTCAGGAGGTTGGAGAGCTTTCCGCTTTTGTCTTTGTTACATATAGTTGGACCATCTTCATTTCTCATTTGCAGGGGATGGTTTTCATAGGCAACCACTATTCTGAAAGATTCATGATCTCTCATGTGCCAGCGCATACACCACCTCATCACTGAAGGGCAGGAGGAGATTCTACCCAAAAATAGGTGTCTTCCAAGTGTCTAACACAGAGTCACCGTAAAGCAACTCTGTTAGATATATTATTTTACATTAGTGCTTTTTTCTTTTTCTTTGCAAATAAAAAGGGCATCTCTGCCTTGACTTCTCATCACAGGGGGGACATGGATTTGCAACTAAATACAATCTTTATGGTAAACTTGGTATCTCTCCTCCACCCTCAAGAAATATTCTTTAATTTAGCATGCATTCGTTCAGGCTCTTACTTCATGTATCAGAAAAACAATTACTGAAATTTCTACTTAATGGATGTTCATAATTCAGTCATTATTTTCATTTAGTTACTTTGAAATAGCATTTCATACAGAATTTAGCGCGCAGAAAGCCAGATTAGCCTGCACACCCACACCCCCTCCATACACTGTCAGACACTGCAGATACCCAAGGAAAGAGCCTTTTAAAATGAAAAATAAGAGCCTAAAAACATTCTGAAAAGGAAGTTATTTGGCCTGTTTCTGTGTGCACCCATCAAGACTCCCAAGCTGGTGGATGTCCCCCACCCCGTGTTCCAGGAAAACTCACAGCCCGCCCAGATCACCCCCCGAGGATGGCTCCCCAGGAGCGTGCTCTATGTGCAGACCCACGGCAGCTCTGTCTGGGAAAGCTGGTTATGTTTTGAAACTGCTTCACATTTAGCGAGCTCTGGGGACGAGTCAGTGGCTTTATACCAGATGCCTTCACCCCGGTCGAGCCTTGGGAAGCGTCCCTGCCTCGGTGGCCATGCACTGCAGCACGAAACAAAGTACGCTGGCTTGTCTGCCAAAGGTGGAGATTTTCAGAAAAGCCAAAATTAAAAGAAATAAAAAATAAACCAAGGAGAAAACAAGAAGCAATAACTTTAGGAATGGCTTCGGTGGAGCTGGAGGTGGAGGGAGTTGCAGGGGGTTTATCCCAGGTCTATGAAGCAGCGGAGCCACTCCACCAGCATAGGTGGGAGTTGTGGAGCGGTGGGTGGAGCCTGGCATCTCCCTAGGAGCAGACCCAACAATGCTAATCACACACATACATGAACACGCGCTCCTGCTTAGAAATGAGCCCACTTATGCGAGGAGGACGTTAACTGCCACTTGTGGAGGAGGCTGGTCAGGGCATGGGGGTGAGAGGGCTGCTGTCCAGGGCTGCCTCCATCTGTCCCCTGCAAACGCCACCACTTACCAGTTCCTGAGTCAGGAAGCCACACCAGGTCATCCCAGCCAAAACTGAGTAAGGATTTGGACAGGACAGTGCCCAAGGGATGTGCTAACCATGCTCACACCTCTCCAGCTGCTCTTGCCCCAGGGCCCCTCCTTTTCCCCGATCCCTACCCACAGCCGGGACCACAGGGACCACCACAGCAGCAGCAGCAGCATCTGCCCTGAGTCACCTTGTCCCTGCAGGAGCGGTGCCTGGCCCCCCACCGCCGGGCTGCGAGGGCACACTTTCCCGCAGAGCCTGCCACCAGCCGGACCCGTTTGCAGCACGTGGCAGCTCCCCATCACCACCACCTGGCAGCGCATGAGGACCACCTGGTCCAGAAACACCGCCTCTCCTGGCTATGAAATCAATCTAGTTTACAAAGCACCTTCTTTTTTTAAAAATAAAAATAAAAATTTAAAATCTTCATTAGAGGGCAGCAAGCCAATGCAACTATTAAAACAGATCCTCACAGAAAGCTAAATACGAAATTAAACTTGCAGCAATTGGCTTACTAGAGCTGTCAAATCAGAGAACGAATAATTTTGGAGAGGAGCATACCTCCAGCTATTAGTTAATTTTCCAGTACACTAAGTCAGGCTATTTGCTGATGGATTTTGCCATGTTTGATTATCCATCGGTTAAAAACTAACTCCCTTCCTTGGGACATACTGGTTGTTCACAGTCATTTCTTCAAAGATAATGAGAGCCCTGTTTCCATAAACTGTTTGCTTCTGCTCCCCTATAGACAATTAATCCTTAAACCACTAATACTGGATTTGCTTCTGCGCTTGGATGAGGGGAAATCTGAGATACCCGAAAGTAATAAGGAAATATCCTTGTTTGTGCCCAAATACCCTTTGCTACATGCAAATATGGCGAAGTACGCAAAGAGGCTGCCGCTGAAAAGTCAGCACAAATGTCTGCAGTTAATCAAAAATAGCTTATGAGCAAAATTGAAGTGATCATTTCATGCTGCTTACTAGGACTGCAAATGAGGGTTTCTTGATTGGACAGGCTCCAGGCCAGCAACAAATGGATTTTATAGAGCCACCAAATTTATAATAGATTTTATTCCAGGGAAAAGTTGTGAGCAGGAGGTGGGTTCACCTCCAACATGCATGTCCGTAGCTCTCCCCGTAACAGGTCAGCACCCAGGTGCCCACGCTCATCCCACCCTTGCTTCCATTTTCGTCCCACAGGTGGAGTCTGTCACTCTCACAAGCACCCAGCGATGGTCCTGCTAGGCCTGGGAGCTGCTCTGGAAGGCATCCAGGCAACATCCCCGTGAATGGCAGACTACATATTTTGAAAAGGGTTTTCCAAAATGCTCTAAAATTGGCTTAACTCCCACTGAATTCACAGTTAAGTCAGTGGTGGGCGTCTTGAAAAAAGCCATCCATGGGACTCAGAAAGTACAAATTTTGAGCAGTGTCAATGCTTCCCCTGGGCTGAGTGGGGAGGAGGGAAGGAATTGCCTACTCCAGCACCCGCTCCACCGCTCCTTGCACATGGTTGCCTCTGAGAGACCTTCTCTTCTGCCCTCACCATTGTGTGGTCACTTACTCTCATGCAAAGCTGCCCGTGTGTAGTACCACCATTATATGCCGGCAGTACTTCATATCCATTTTCTGTAGGAATAAACTTACAAGGAGCAAGGCAGTGAGAAGTCGGAGAATAATTTTCCAGTACGCTCAGTGAGGTTATTTGCTGATGGATTTTGACATGCTTGATTACCAATCCATTAAAAAAAAGGATTTGGAAGTGGTGGTTGCCCACCATCATTTCCCCAAACAATGTTGTCGTGAGGACATTATGTAAATGCCAGCTTACAGTAGGACCCTGGCAGTCTCAGGTCTGAGACCACCTTTCTCGGGCTCCACACCAGCAGAAGCAGGTACAAGATTTGGACCTTAGTAGCTGACATTAAAGCAGACTGTGCTCTGCCTGCTGGTCCCTGAGCCCTTTACTCTGAGGGACCCAAATTTTCTCGACCACCCAGTTTGCTCCTGCTGGGTCGAGGTTTGGGCAGGTTTCTTGCATGCATTACTGTGTCCTCTTGCAGTCACCATCTCCTTTGAAGGCAAGACATGAAGAACTGTGACACTGCTGAGAAAATACGAACCTTCCCTGTGCACCTTCCAGCTTCCCCCTTCAGTCCCAGCTGAGTCTCTTCCTCCTCCAGGCTACCTGTGCCCCCGTACTCTCTTCCTCCAGGCAACACGTTCCTCTGCAATGTCTTGCAGCCCTTAAGTCCACTTTCCTCATTGCCCTGCCATGATTCACATCTGTCACGGGGTCTTTGCTGCTCCTCACAGAGATGCTGATCACCTCCCCTCACCTACAGAGCTGTAGACTCCAAGTAGGTTTTGCTCTCCCTGGAAACCCTAAGAGATGGCAGCCACCATGGCAAAGAGGTTCAGAAAATGGTAGTCTCCTCGCCCCACTGAGGGGCACTGGCAGCTCCACTGGTGATAATGAGAAATGGCAGTCAGGCTGAGCAAGAGAAAACTGGCAAACCATGATTAATAACAAAGTCATGATAAAACCATGCCAGCTGGCAACAGCATCGTCTGTCATCGAGCTGGATTTGCGGGAGGGAACCTGCTGTCGTCTGTGTCTTGAAAAACTTAGAGGCCTGTAGGAATTGTGTACAGTGAGGATGCCAGCACACCTCCTCCTTCCCCCACCCTTGCCCTTGCCAACACGAGTCTTACCTTGCGCCTACAGACAAGTCACTCCACCTTACACAGTTCTGGCCACCACTTTGGCCAAAGTAATGACGGGACTAGTTAGTGGCCTGCAGAAGAAAAAAATAGGAGTTTTTAGGGCTCACACTGAAGAACTCAGTAATATTACTGACACTCATCCTCTGAGTTTGGCACAGATGGGTTCACAGAAGACACACCTTGGCAAATGGATTTCACACGCAAGATGTGCAACAAGGGAATGAAATGTGAAACATGCATAGTGATTCACAGCTAGAGATAATCATACTTTTAAAAGAAAAAGTCCATTTTTAAGACATTACCACCCCTTGGAATGACACACAACCACAGTCTGCAGGACTTTATGCTCCTTAGATATCACCTGTAAACACGATCCTGTGACCTGGTCTTTGGAATGCTCAATATATTAGCTCAGCTTAATAGCAAGCAGGTAACTTGACAGCACTTTCAGATTGTCACCCATCCAACAAAACTAGAAGAGCACTGCAAGAACAAGTCACTTGGATACAAAGCCTTTACCTGCTTGCTAAGCATACCAGACCAGTGCCAGTAACAGCCAGATCAACTAAATCCTTTTGCCTGGACTACACTACAGTGTTTGTGAGAAACTGTTTCAGAGAAGAGAAAACTATGCAATGACACACACTGAGAGACCTGAGGAAGCTGGTCCTTCTTAGGATCCCTTCGCAATATGATCATGCTTAATGTGATCAAGCTGTACAGAGATATCTTTATTAGCACTTTAACACCCATGTTCGTGTATGCTCAGTTCTTATTGTTAAGATTAAACAATAACGTTGGTTTGCTGTATCTGTCTGATCACAGCTGGTACCAAATCTAATAGACTATTCTGTGTAGACATTAGAAGTTTGTAGCAACTGTACTTTTTTTGGCAATAAATTCTGAGATTTCTGTGTTTCTCCAATTCCAAAATAAAGGCAGGAATTACTTAGAAAAGTATATAAAAAGAGAATGAAAATGTAACGTTGTACCAACTGGAAGGAGATTATGGCTTTGGAACATGAACCGATTTCATGGATTTCAGATTGCTTTTCCTACTCTCACACTTGAGACTCCTTTCCCCACCTCCACTCAAAAGAACAAGTAGGGACACAACTTCTAACATTTTTTTTTAATATTTAAGAAACTTTTGGTATAGCAGATGACATAAAATGTGTTAGCTGCCTACTTCTGCAGATATGTGCAGCGAACTTCAGTAGCATACTATGAGCTGAATTAAATTGTCTGCCAAAAGCAAGCAAACTTTTCTAGACAATCTGTTATTTGACACGCTGCAACCAGTAAAGCCTGTTGTACCATCTGCTCTGTATAAAGTGCACGGTACGTGTTTTATATGGTTTCTAAACTTAGCAGTGAGCCAGAGTCAACATTTCTACAGTGGGGATCCCCTGTAAGAAGTTCTAGCAACAGTTCTTGCCCTTTTGGCTTCATGTCCAAGATCCTAGAAAATCCGTTTCCCTATAGTCTTCATAGCCCTTCCAGAGTCTACACCATCAGGAGAACCAAAAGTCTTTTCAAAGCAAATCCCGCTGGTGATCTCATGAGTAAGTCTAAGGACTAAGAAAGCACCGAGATCAAATCTGTGGCTCTTTAAGCTCCATAACATTACTAGGACACAAGCTTCACAGGTATTTGCGTATGGAAATTGCATGCTTAAATTTCTCTTACGTAAGACACGCTAATTTGGAAGAGTCTTGGTGTGAGAGCTGTATTCCTCTTGCCTGTGCTGTAATTGTCCCAGAAACAACCTCTGAGCTTCACCTTAGGAGATGTCCAGCCTTCTGTCACTGTTGGCTATTGATGAAGGCCACCATCATGACAAGATTTCTTATAGAGAAGTATGCGCACAAAACCTGAAGAGTGCACACAGAGCAAACCTGAGGTGTCACAACTAGGCGGTATGTCCTACACGTACTTAATTTCCCTTGCACACTGCAAACCTGACACATCCAGGAGAAGTTCCACTGCTACACGTGACAATACAGCAGAGGGTACGTTCCCACCAGTGCCAACTGGGAGACCAGTATCCAGAAATCCCACCCACAACCACAAAAAATCCTGGCGTACACCCACTGTGTCAGAGGAGTCCGATCTGCTGGAGTTCTCAAACATCCAGAAATGTTCAAAACCTCCCTATTCAACATTTGCCTGCCAAAAAGGGAACACATCCAGGAAAACTACACACACACACACACATACATATCCTAGCTGCCTTTCATCAAAAGGTAAAACAGGGATGGAAAATTAGCTCGTTAGTGTGGTCTGGATGTACTTCCACATCCCTAACTTACCGGGTCAGTCAAAATGCTATCTTTTATCTTTGAGTTTATTTTTCACGTTGGAGGAAGGACAAAGGAATTCTTCGTGTGTACCGCTGAGAAACATTTTAAATTCTCATACACAGGAGCCAGCTGGTGTTTCCAGATTTTTTTCACAGCTTTTTTGCATTGCAAATATGACTTCTCTAGAAGATACCTTCCCAGTGGCATCCTGGCAGCTCTGAGCATGGGGAGGGGAAGGAGCAGGCACTGCAGAAAAGCAGCTGTTGGACCACCTGGGCCAGCAGCACTAGGGGGGCACAAGAGGGAGGGAAACTAGGGGGGAAAGGAGTCAGAATGCTAAAGTACTGATGGGGGGAAGAACACATAGGAAAAGCTGGATGCCAGCAGGAGGCTGTAAATTGAGGTTGATACGTTTTTTGTAAAATTTTAGTTGGCGTGTCTGTAGAATAACCTGACAAAACACACATATCTGCTTTCACTAAGACTTCCTTCTATTACTAGGACAGTATCATAACTTAATGTGGTCCAAACTATCTACACTCTTTTCTATCGCGTAACAGAAGTGCATTCTTTAGACGCATTAGAAGTCATACAATATGCTTGCAATAGTATTTCTACTAAAAACATCTACGCTAAGAACTACTTTGAAACTTGTGGCTTTTTTACTCTATACAATTTATTTTTCCTGGCTTTTGGTCCCTAAAAGCCTGACTAGCGTTGTGCTTTCAGACTTTAAAATATTCATTATGTTCTCTGGCCTGGGGCTGGCAACTGGATTATGTGACAGGTGGTCCTGAAAGAGAGCTGAGTCCAGGGACAAAGCGGCCCCCATCACTCCCCTGGACATTTCACTGAAAGCATGCTCTGCAGCTCAGGATCCTGAGACACGGACCGCCCTGGTATGAAAGCGATGATGGAATGTGATGATTGACATTTTTCATTAAAATAAAATGCTTCTCCAATGGGAAAATTGGGCTTTAAATGGAAAAAAAGCAGGGAGGGATAGTTGAGTGGGGAAAAGATGAAAAAAAGATGGAAAAAGAACATATTTGCGTTACACCATAGGCATTTCAGTCCATATATTTGAACTCTGAATTTACCATCATGGGCACAACTCCACAGTTGGGTTCTATTTCCCAAAAGAAACTAAACCACCCAAGTGCCATGGAGCACGTGCTCCCCGCAGCATGAGGACGAGCCCAGCGCAGACTGCAGCTCTGTATAGGAGATAAAGCCTGATGGACACATGGAATACAGGTGAAGGGCACAGCACGAAGTACCTGAGCTAGCATTTCATGATAGCAAGATTTTAGGACCTAAATTTAGATAGTTCTCACCCAAGCAGCCAGCTACCCTTCTACAGATAAAATTCACCCAGATTTGACTAAGCTCCTCCCTTCTCCTCCAACATTTATCTGTTGTTTCATGTTATTTTATTAGCTTCCTGTCGAGGTATGTGAAATTCATTAAGTACAGCCTGAGAAAGGTCATCAGCGGATAAAGTCCTTAAAAAATTTAATTCTCGGTAGTGGCTGGAGCAGAATGGCTTAGGGGACTCCAGTTGTAATGGAATGACACAGGGGAAAAAGGCTTAGACAGCTGGAGGTGCTAAGGGGAAAAGTCAATGGCAAATGTGGCCTGGTGCACTTTATTCAAATCAAAATGCCAAAGAAACAGAGGTGGTTTGTTGTGGGGTTTGGTTGTTTTTTTTTCATTTTAAAGTTCTAGAAAGTACAACTGGCTGATGGAGAAGATGGGACAACAGGGATGTTCAAGTCCACAGTACTGTTCTCTTCATTAGATTATCTCTAGCCTCAAAACTCATCTCTCTGTCCCTTACTCCTTGTGGCCTCTTCACCTTGTCACCATCCTAGAAAATTTTGAGTAGCACAGGAAACCCATCCATCTCCAGAGCAAGTAAAAGGGCTCAGATGCACTATCTTCTTTCCTCCAAAATAACACTTTCATCTATTCTTTATTATTCTTTATATTAATTGTCTAGAAAAAAAAAATCACTTGTGTAAAAACTGACAATGGCTTTTATTCTTTGGGGAAATTTCAGAAGCCTGTAAGAGGAAGAACAGCAAGATCCCCTCACACAGACACAAACACACACGTGCCCTTCTAGCTCACGGAGAGGCAGCATTTCAATTAGCTGCTTTCACGGTTTGAAAGCCTAATTGCCAAAGAGGCTTTTGGAAGCGACTGTGGGGATGTGTCCCTGCAAGAAGCAACACAATAGAAACCTCAGAAAAAGAATAAGAGAAGGGAAAAAAGAAGAAGAAAAGAAAGAAAAGGATAGACACTAAGAATGGGCTCCACCTCAGAGGAGTATAGGTGCTGCTCCCACCCACCAAGCGCATTTGGGTGCTGCCAGCATTCTCCCTCTGGAGTTTAACTGCCCAGTTCCCAGAGAGCCACACCAGCAAGGTCCCGGCTAGAGGGCTGTAGCCAAATGAGAGCATGAAAAAATGGCAATGTAATCCTTCTCCCAAGGAGGAGAAGGGGGTTTGACAACAGGGACAGATCTTTAGATCTCCTGGCTTTACAGCCAGGACCTGGCTCGGTCCCTCGATCCCATTAACAAAAACTTTTGTGCATCTGCTGCTTCCCTTAAAGTCATTGTGGTAACTTTGCCCCTTCCACCCGAGCTTCTCTCCCCAGATCCTTGCCACTTCACCACTGGAAAGACATCTTCAGAGTTACAAGGCCGTGTATTTTGGAAAGACAGGACAACAGAAAAATGCCAGCAAGCAGGAGTTAGAAACACTTCAGATCTGTTCCACGCCTCAGCCGTTGCCTTGCTGCGATACCACTGTGCCACTTACCTTTGAGACAAGGATAATAACAGAAGCTCCTGTAGGGCTCTTCTCTGACTCTGAAATTCTTGGACCATCTACCGGTTATTTAAAAGATAAACAGACTGCACATTCTTCCTTGGAAACAGAGTGTGACGCAGTCAGTCAGTGACTCCACTGGAAAACCGAACAGTCGTCCCAGTTAAATTTGCATACCTAGCTATGGAGCATGATTAAAAAAACCTGAAGAAGAGCCTGGAGAAGAGAAGGCTCTGAGGAGACCTTATTGCAGCCTTCCAGTACCTAAAGGGGGCCTACAGGAGAGCTGGGGAAGGACTTTTTACCAGGGCATGTGTCCTGGTTTAAGGTAAAACAGGACCAATTTTGTTCAGTAACTTTGCTTCTTAGCTGGGCCTCTTCTAACTGCTGAAATTAACAGCATATTGTGCAGACAATGTTCGCTCTCTCAGAGTGATAAGACCAATGTTATGGCTGATGTCCAGACGTGGTATGCGGAGAGGCTCTTGCTTATACTTATCGCTATAACAGCCAAGGCCAACCAACTTGGTTATTTGCCACATTGGAGGGTTGGAAGCAGAAAAACACAGTGGGGTCCCACCTGCAGGGAGGAGCGGACAGGACAGGTGACCCAAAACTGACCAACAGGGTATTCCATCCCACCCGCATCATGCTCAGTATAAAAGCCCTCTNCTTCCTTCAATGGCCGACATCTGAGGAGGACTGTTCGTCTGCCGTTGGTCCCGATCCTGCCTGCAGATCCGGAATCCAGTTCCCGTCCGTCACTGAGTCCAGCCTGGGACTGCCCCAGTGCCAGCCGGTGTCGTGATTGTCATCCTGGGAGCTTGATACGGTTTTGTATATATTTCATTATTTTCTTTTTATTTTATTATTAATATTTCATTAAAGTAGTTTAGTTCCTTCTAAACTCATAAGTCTCTTTTTCCTCCTCTGCCTCTCTCTTCGAAGAGGGGTAGAGGGGAGCATCTGTCAGTCCCATCTGGGGTCCCCCACATCCCCAGTGGGATTTGGCCTAAACCACGACAGCATGTAGTGATAGGACGAGGGGGAATGGCTTTAAATGGGAAGAGGGGAGATTTTGATTAAACTAGGAAGAAATTTTTCACTTTAAGGGTGGTGAGGCACTGGAACAGGCTGCCCAGGGAAGCTGTGGATGCCCCATCCCTGGAGGCGTTCAAGGCCAGGCTGGATGGGGCTTTGAGCAACCTGGGCTGGTGGGAGGTGTCCCTGCCCATGGCAGGGGGGTTGGAACTTGATGATCTTCAAGGTCCCTTCCAACCCAAACCATTCTATGATTCTGTGAACCCAACACCTTAACAGTCTGCCACACTTTTCCATCACAAACAGCTTGCTATCTAGGATTTAAACATGAAAATTATAAACTTAATTTTGTGTCAACGAACAGGCTCACATACAGAGAGCTTAGTTTATTCAAAATATCATAGTTAATTTGCCCGCTTAAACAGTAAGCGGGTTTGGTTTGCATTAACTTATAAGAGAAAAGGGAAACAGGTTATCTTGATGTAAGGCAAAAGTAACATCTGAGAACAATATGTTTTTCTTTTTCCCCAGTTTCACACTGTTGGAATAGTCTTTTTAGCTGTCACTTTATATTTACTATGAAAACTACGCCAACTCTGTGACTACATCTCAAATGTAAATAGTGCAGTATTATATACTACACCAATTTATGAAGTGGGTGCCTGTATGATGGACTGGTAAGATCCTGTAGCATGTTTTAGGAATCAAACACAGGCTCTTTATCAAAGCGTTCAGAGACATCAAGCATGTTATAAATTGGCTAACAACATAAAAAACATTAAAGCATTCATTTTTAGTCTTACTATATTTTTGATTCAAGCGCATTAGCTGTCATTTTTTCCCCTGTATGTTTTCAAAAGGATGAGTTGTTCATAACAGGTTTAGGCAAGCTGGTGTTGGGAAGGGAATATGACCCTTTCTTTCAGTAAATATCAAGAACTAGACTTTCCCTGCCAGGAATCTGCAGAAGTACAAGCGCCAGATTCACTTGTGCTGCAGGAGTGGACCACAAAACTCAGAACACACAGAGAAAAATCCAACTGTTTCCTTGAGCACTAACAACCATCTAACCAGGTATGAGAGACTTGAAAGCCAAATATTTGCCTCAAAGCTTGCTTGGTATCTCTGCAAGGTAAAAACGACCTTGCCTATCTTTGCAAGGTGCAAACGACTGTGTATCTCTGCAAGGTGCAAACTATCAGGACAGCAGAAGACCATTCCCCTGCAAATCAGGACAGCAGAAGACCATTCTCCTGCAAATCAGGACAGCAGAGGACCATTCCCCTGCAAATCAGGACAGCAGAGGACCATTCCCCTGCAAATCAGGCACCACCAAAACCGATGGCAGAAGACCATTCTCCTGCAAATCAGGACAGCAGAGGACCATTCTCCTGCAAATTAGGACAGCAGAGGACCATTCTCCTGCAAATTAGGACAGCAGAAGACCATTCTCCTGCAAATCAGGCACCACCTAAACCGGCAGCAGAGGACCATTCTCCTGCAAATCAGGACAGCAGAAGACCATTCTTCTGCAAAACGGGCACCGCCAAAACCGAGCCCCGTCTGGGCCGGACTGGCAGCCCGCCAAGGTCTTTACCTGGTGTATAAAAAGACCATGGAAACAAGCTGCGGTGTGCACCCGCCACTGAAGAATTGAAGACTGAGGACCAACGAGACGTCGCTGGATCCATGGTGGTGACTATCCTTTGCTTATCTTTCTGAATGCTTGCTTGGTTTCCTTCTAATATTTCCTGTCTTTCCTATCGCTCCATTCCTCTGTACCTGTTCAATAAAAACGGCCCGATTGGCGGCATTTGACCTCGTTTGTGTCTCAATCTCACTCTTGGGATCATTACGAACCTCCCCTGAGCCCGAAGTCGGACCGGGACTTGACACCAGGGCAGCATCCTCCCACCACTGACTTCTTCATGGCCTCTAGGTTATGGCTAAAGTCGTGCACTGGAAATGACTTCTGGTGACCAGCATGGAGGAAGAAATGCAGGTTGGCTTCCTAGGTGGAAAAAGCCATGCTGCTACGGTATCACTACCAAAAACCCCTCCTGCCCCCTCGCCCCGGCTCTCCACAAGCCGCATCCCGGTTTTATCTGCTTAATAACAATTTATTCTACAATCTGGTTGCCATGGTACAGCAAGGGCAGCAGGGATCTGTGAAGCAAGAACAAACTTCTCCGGTCTCCCAGTCGATTGAAGCCCATTAAGGAATAAAGCAAGATACCTATGGAGACTTGCACAAGGAAAAAACAAGTATTCTTTACTTAAATCATTGAAAACAGCATGCAAAACTAACATTTGCGAGGGAAGCAAGCTGACCTTCTTGTAGCTCATTGGCACCACACATTGGATTTTTTTCTGTAAAAACATATAACAAGGTAATTATTGGTGCAAAATGGATTAGGCTCAGGGCAGTCTGCAGAACTCTTTCCTCCAGCAGCTGTGCAGTATTACCATTTTCAAAGGCAGGACTCAAACACTTATCAGCATTGCGATCTAAGGATTTTTCTTAGGCTGTGTGATCCAGAACTAGACACAACAAATTCTCATCTGTAAATGTCAGCACTCATACCAGGCGAGCTTCGGTTTCCCCTTAACACACAGATGAAGCATCGGATCAGAGATCAAATGTCAGAGTCACTGACGACAGGAAATTAAATCAGTTTAGATGGAAGACAAAATAATATAATTTTTTTTTTTAATTAGATCTCAAGCTTTATGCAACACAAATATGACATAATTTTAAGGTCAAGGGAGTAGATGGAGGTTTTGAAGGAGTTCTGATTTAAGACCCCTGAGGAAGACCAAGGGTGACAGCTAACATAAATTGCGGCTAGCCTTGCTGCATCCAGAGGGAGCTGCTAGGATGCTTGGGGACAGTCGCTGGACAAATTCAGCTGAGAGAGTCTCAGAGGATTCTGAGCACAAGTATGCTGTCAGAAGTGGCAGAAGCCAAGAGTTTCACTACTCCCACCCATGATGGCCTCTACTCTACCAAGTGCAGAGGAAGCCAGCATCTATCCGCCTCTTACTGGAGGATAAGCACAGTTGCGTTAGTCACTCCTACAATGTCCTTGACACGGGAATCAGCATTCCCGCTAGTCAGACATCACATTAGGGCTGTAACAGGCTGGAGCTGGCCACAGTTTGGCATTAGCTTCGCAAGGAAATAAGAGCATCTTTCTACAGCTGTGCAGGAGAGCCCTCTGTTACTGCCCAGCCTCACGCCAGCGTGTTGTTCCGAGTCTCTTTTCCATATTCCAGCAGGCAAACGATGAAACTTTTACCAAACACTTGATAAGTTTAGATTTCATTTCTGCTACCTATTGACTGGTGTCCAATCCATATCCTTTTGTCTGACAACAGCTGGGCATCCGTTTAAAGGTTTTGAACTTCAGCTTCAAGCATGTCTGCAGTCTTCCCAGAGATGCCATGGTTGGTCTTTCACGTCTCTCATTTCCAGAGTGACTCAGAAGCAGGAAAGCGGGGAGGCTGCAAAAACAGCTTCCAAGTTCACCTCCAGAAGCAAAGAATGCAGAGTCGAGAATAAACACACGGTATACTTCGTTGAAGCATTGCGGGGGGCTCAGAGAAAACAAGAGGCAGGGCTGGAGCAAGACCTACAGCCACAGAATTACACAGTGCATTGCCCCTGGACACAAACATATTTACAGTTACTCATGCTGTATATGTGAAACCTTGCATGAAAACATACTTGCATATACAATGTTAACACATCAAGTGTCAAACACAAGTGCATGCACAGAAACAGTGGCAAACAGAACTGGGAATCCAAAAATCAGACCATGACACGCTAGGAAAAAAAAAAAAGGGGGGAAAAAAAAAAAAGCCCAAGCTCTTGGCCTCGCTCTTCATGTTTCTTTGGTCTTGTATTTGGAATACAAGCAATACAGAATCCGCATTGTAGTCTTCATATCTCCATTCACGATATCTGTGGATACACAAACCAGAAACAACAAAACCAGATGGGAAGTATTAGCAATCCGTGGAACAGAAACAGACTGCAACTGCTAGAGACAATCTTCCACCTTTCCCCAATTATAACGTGAACTTAGACAATCTAATTGTAACAAGAAGCAAAACAGCAACTACAGAGCTAGAAAATTATTTATTTATTAAATGAACTTAAGGCAAAGGGACCTTCACTGCACTATCTTGCTGGAAGATAGGATAAATAATGCATAGTAAGAAATAATTCTTCACTAGCAGAGAACAGAATAGATAATTTAATAGGACTTTACAGCTTTAGTTTTTTATGATTCTTCTACAGCAGGAATCATGTTGGGAATTACCGGACACTTTATTTTTTGGTTGTAATGTTTCCACTATGTTTTGCTTCTGTTGGCTGTTTTCTTTTTTTTTTTCCTTTTAGTTTTCAGCTTCCATGTTCTCGGCTAAACAAACTGCTCTCGTATTGATAATTGCAACAGAAGACAGTAACTGATTTAGAGGGTTTACTGTACTTCTTACAGCGCTGTAAATCACTGGGAGAAAGACTAACAATGAAACATTAGTAAATGAGATCCTTGAACAGTCTAAATAGTGTAGCTGTAATAAGGACCCCTAAATCATATTAAGTTCAATCACTAGCTGAGGATTTTCTCAGTGAAGCTAAAGGATTTGCAGATGTTGGCACCAGTATTTCTTATACTGATCAACCTAGTATTTGAGGCAGTGCAGAATAGCCAGAGGGAAGAAAAGAAAGCATGGGTTTAACTCCTTCCACACAAAAGGTGGATCTCAGCATGGAGACCTGGGCTCATGCAGACTACTCTTTTCGAAGGTAACATAAATAGCTTTCCAAACTCCTAGCTCCGTGCAATATAGCAAAAAGCCCACAATTCATGCATGCCCATCATGCAAACTCCCAACATCACCAAAGCATTAGCGGAAAAAGAAAACAAAAGAAAAACCAAAGAAAGTCCTAAATTCTATCCTTCCTTCTCCATGATGCCATGGGTTATGTACTAAACACATGCACCCACTTGCTTATGAACAACTAATAGGGGAAGAGATAACGCTTTCTATTTTTAAAAAAGATTTGATTTCCTTATTCAACAATAAGCTTTCGAGCTTGACGAAGGAATGATGGGGCGAGGTTACATGCCCTGCAAGAGGTCAAGCTAAGCAGTCACAGCACCATCCATTAATGTAGCCACATCCCTCGACCCCCCAGGACCTGGTCAAAAATTTGTCTGTGGACCATTTTTTTAATTGGAAAATTGGACTCATCCAAAGGAAACTTTTTTTTTTTTGCGGTGGGGCAAGAGAGAGCAACATGCATGTACAATGATTCCGCAATGAAAATATTCACTTGGATGTAGGAGACCAAGGTTCAGCTCCTAGGCCTGAACTAGGCAGAATGGCAACTTAAAACTCATGAATTTCACTTTCAGTAAACTGAACCACCAGCTCTTCTGGGTTTGAATCGAGCGGTCAGTGTTTCTGATTTCCAGGACATACTCTGCAAGGTGTCCTCCCACGTGAAACAAGCTCATTTTTAACACGCTAACACTTTTTATGAAATAGGAAAATAGCTCTCCCTCTAGCTCAGCTGCTGTAATTTCCCTAGGAGCTGCCACCGGTTTAAATCTTTAACAACTACTGACTCATTAAACAGATTAAGTTTAGTGTAAAGTTACTAAACTTATAACAATCCAACATTTTTAGTATAGAAATAAAGATGGTTCAAAACAATTCTCAGCTTTATTATTATTCATTCTGAATGAGGAGCTATAGGGCAGCCATATAATGAAATGTGGCAGTGTCACACTGCAGAACCTACTTTCTTCAATTACCCTGACTTTTGCTAAGCCAGGATATTAGCAATTCTATTCCAGACAAGTTTGCACGTCATGACTCACCTTCAGAGTTCACAGAAAAATTCAGAAGACCTCCATCTGTCAGCAAGTCCAATGCAAGGTTAACGTTGTGAAGCTGTTTGTGAGAGACAGAGAGAGAAATCAATATAACAGAAAATATTTTCTACCCAACAGTGCAGTGGCCAGCAGGTTTTAAACAGTATTTCTCTAGTAGCTGAAGTAAGATACTGATTCATAAATATGTACTCATATTCATCTCCTTAGTTTTGATGGAGTGCTCTTCAGAATTTCTACCATTATCATATAAGATCAGATATGAAATCCATCTCCAACAAAACTTATCCCATGAGGTGGGCAGAAGAATCCATTTATTTAAAAATAGACCTTACATGTGAAAGTCTTGCATTAATGGATGTTTCCACAAGGAAAACAGGCTAGATTAATGACTGGATCTGATAGATGCACGGAATTTATTTCAATTTTTTTAACAATGCCCATACGCTTACTACATTTGGAACAAACAAAAAAATACATAAGGACAAAGTTCCCTATATTTCACTCAGAATTACGAAGATTGGAAATCTTCCAATCAGCTATACTTGTAAGCTAGAAGTTTATGCTTTAACATATAAAGATGTTTATACACAATAACAGTAGGGATGATATCCTAAATACTACCCATGAGAAATTAAGCACACAGCTATGAACGTAGGCTGGGTTGGTTTATTTTATTTTTCCTCACTGTTTTTTCTCTCCCTTCCCCACATAAAAGCAGTATCACACACATATGCAGTAGTCATGAATGATTTTTTTTTAAAGTAATATCCCGTCCCATTACTAGCTTCTTACAGCTTAAGGGCAGTTGTTTACTCGGCTGGTAATTAGCAAGCTCCCTTCCTCTAATGAAGCAACAAGACCTGAACGAATTCCAAATTGTCTCTTTATACGTTCCTTAGGCTACTGAGCAATTTATCCTTCAGAAGGCACATCATAGATGCTGCCATGCTGACAATAAGCACAGGGGTGCCCCATGCAGAGGCCAAACTAAAACTCCGTGCTCTGAAGTGAAGCGATAGATTTATGTTTTACCCGGTTCCCCGACTTACAAGTAACTGAGACTGCCACTTTGGGTTCAGGCTTGTTTTCTTCCTCTGATAGTCAGCAGCCAGGAGAGCTTAAGCTTATACAGATTTACACAATTTTCTGATCGGAATGAATAAATCACATGTTTTCTTAATGAACCAGCATAGGTAAAAGGGGCACGTTTCCCTCTCTGTAACACATATGAGATTTACAAGGAATGATAACATGCAGATTTCAAAATAAATCATCAGACAGAAATGCTGATAAACACCAAAGCAAGGCAACCTAAAAAAATAAGTCGTTTCATCCAGCTGCGCTTCCAGACTCAAAAGAGCTGGACAATTTTCTAGGATTTACAACTGGACAGAAGTCAGGACATTTGCGGTATTTCATCTCTGGGCCTGTTTTGGCAAAAGTACTGAGTTCCCACAGTTGTGATAAGCACAAAGGCTCTCCTTCACCTTCTTCCTTATCTCCTGACCGCACAAAGTTCACCCCTAATTTCAGCCTATTTTGTGGTTCTATTCCTTGTCTCAGAATGCACACCTTTCTATATACATGAGCACCCAGAGCTGGACTTTCTTTACAGCTACTTGTAAACCTAATTTTTTGGTATTTTTTGATTATAAACACCCAGAAAGCTAGCAACAAACCTACTCACACACAGCATTGTCTTCTTGCACCTGCAGGTGGGTCACCTTCCGAATTTTTGCTCCTGCTTTCCTCACCCCCCCGTCCCTCTAACACAGGCTCCTGCCCTCCCTATTTCTTGTTTCTGTTTCCTCCTCGCTATCACTGCTTCCATCCCAATTTCCCCTCCTTGCTATTCATGAGGTGTATGTACCAACTTTGAACCTCAAGCTTTCCGCTTGAATGAGATTTGATGCACCACACCGATCATAACAGGGCATGTGGTTGTCACCATTTTTATAACACAAATGACGTGTTTTAAATCTCAGCAAAGGTTACATTTTCATACTGTACTGTACCAATTAATGTCTAAAACGACAGGGAGTTAGAAAGCACAGGGGAATTGAACGACATATTTTATGTACAAATGACAGTTGAACTATGGTCCCTCAGTATTTTTAGTTATATTGTCATTCCACTTTTTATCCTGTAATGAACATCAGAGGAGAAACAAATGGTAAATACCACTTTGGCAAACGGTTCAACAATAAGTCCAGTACTTGGAAGTAACTTTGCTAAAATGAAATCACTAAGATGTAGAGAATTGTATTGAACCAGTACCCAACCCCATTATACTCTTCTCTGAGGCCAGTGACCAGCACGTGCAGAGTAAGAACTAGAAAGTCTGAGCTCTGAGTTGTACCTAAAATGTAGAGGTATCTCATTTTCTCAAAGAGATCTGTGAGGCTTGATTAGGGCTGATCCAAAAAGAAAAAAGTTATCTATGAAATTCTGAATACAAAAAATATTCATTGACTTCCTCTGAACAAAGTTACTGGAAATGTTAAAAATTTGGTGCCAAGTCAACGGACCAGAGCAAACAATTTTGAAAACTGAGTGGAGGAGGAGAAAGTAAAGAAAAACAACTGCAAGGAAATGCTTTGATTTTACTCGATTCAAGCCTTCAAAATATATTTTCCAGTTCAGAATCATCTTAGATAAAAAAAATCTGAATTTTCCTTTTAACAGTCGTCAACTGCTAGCAATGAATTCTTGACAAAATTTGAACCTAGCTCTCTGACAACTGTGCTTTTAAATGTGTTGATGAAAAGCTCCAGTGGAGTATTTATTAGTTAATACAGGACCTCTGAGATTTTCATTACAAATAAATACTGCCCAGGGAGATTAACTGTGGTGAGGTCAGGAATCGGACGAAAGCCTCGTCTGTGTGGAGAAGCTGGAATGCAAACCACGCCAGAGGAGAGATTCCCTTCTCAGGCAGCTCTCAAGCAAAAAGGATCTGACACATTTCACCTTCAGAAATCTAACTGAATATAACCCAGGAAAAATAGCTACGGTTTCGAGATTTTCAGAGCTATTCAGCGACCCAAATGAAAAATCTCTACCCACACCACAGACAATTTGAAAACATCTCAAATATCCCAAAATATTTCAACATCCTAGATCTGTGGAACAGGCGTTTACACCGGCAGCCCAGCAGACGGTATCTTTTGGCTGATGCCACCTCTTTGGGTTTTTTTTTAAATACTGATGAAATCTGCCTGGTAGAGGTTGAAAAAGGGGTGAAGCAAGTCTGGCTGGGTAGGTTACAGCTCCCTGCCTTGGGGCAGGAAAAGATGTAAATTCTCAAGAGGTTCCTAAGCACAGAGGGGGCCTTCAAAACGTTCTGGTCGTGTCTTGATTAAGGTATATTTTTAGGACAGTGTAAGGAAACCTATAGGGAACCAGTTCTGCTATGCAAGAGTTGTCATCTATTTAAAAACGCTGTTTGCAGGACAGACTTGCAGGAGATAGCATATCAATTCCCTGCCACACAGAGCCTCTGTATTTCATTGGACTGCTTCAGAAGTATGTATCTGCCTACCAAATGCACGTAACAATAGTTTGCATGCCCTGAGATAAAAATTAATTTTGAAGAAGACACCGACCTCTTCCAAGGTATTTTTACAGCACCAAGCGCGTGCATTTGTACTGTCCCAAGCCACCATCCTGCAAACACTGCATGCGCATGACTTCACACGCAGCAGCAGCAGCAGTAAAAGCAAGAGGCAGAGCTCCTCACTGACATACAGAAGCATTAAATACACAAGACATTTGAAGCCTCAAGCTCTAAGTAATTCAATAACAACCTACCATCTCCGTGACGTTGGATGGAGTCAGGAAGAAATCCCTTAAATTCAGAAAGTAACCCTCCAGTTGTCCAATTAACAGAAGTAAGATAACTCCATCTGCAAACTGGATGAAGAATGTTCTAAGTATTATTTATTATGCTGGCTTTTAGTAAAGTACTCTGAGAAATGCCATTCTAGCGATAAAGGAATTTAAATGGTACTCTGGCAAGCAGACAGCCCCTTGTAAAAGGACAGCTATTAAAAAACTATTCCAGATGTGAAGAGACTTCAGGCGACCGCAAGTGACAAACGCGTAACTATAAATAAAAGAAAATTGTGCCTAGTGCCTGAGATTAATGACAAAACACTTGCAAAACTTCCTTTCTCACAACTGCCCACCAGGAAAACCCAGAAGAGCACCGGAGTGAAGCTCCGCTTTTCATCCACACAGTATAAATCGCAGGCACTGCCACTGCACCAAGGTTTTGAATGCCTGGAGCAAAGCAAGACCTGTGGGCTGATTTCTCCCGCAGTTATTGCACGTGCGTCTGCAGAAGCAGGGAAAGAAAAAGTCAGGAGGGACATCCCTGAGCTCATTTCCCATCACTCGCTCGCTCCCCGGAGAGGTATGGGGAGGATGCTGCGGCTCCCCAGCTCCACGAGAGCCAACGTCTGCCCTCCCCGGAGGCAGCGGCAGTGGCAGAGGACAGCGGAGGTTGCGGTTGTGCCTCTCTTCACCAGCACCCAGGGAGGTGATCCCAAGGTGCCTAACAAGCACTCCTCCTGCAATTTCATGGACTCTAAAGGAGCTCGACATTCAGAGGATGGGACTTTGCAATGCAACGAAAATCAGGCCTTCCTACCGTGAAGCAAATCCAGCACTAAAATTCACTAAGCACCAGCAATCAACCTGGCTTTCAGTTTAATTGTCACAACACCTTTATTTCCAACTCGACAGAAAGAGCATCCACAGGAGCCGGGCAAATTCCGAAAGTTACTCCCTGTAGCATTGCAAGGGCAGCATTGAAGGCAAAGCTGTGTTTTTTCATTATGTATTAGCTTCAGAAACTTCAGAGACTGAAGCCTGATATCTTAACCTGAAGCTAGAAAGAATTGTTATGTTGCCAAGATTCAAATTACTACAACGAAAAGGAGGAATCCTAATGGTGAGAGGAAACACTCAAATGGCTGACGAAACATGGTTAACATGGAGCTTAGAGCACGCTACCTGAGATTCAATGTCTTTCACGCTTAATCCCAATTTTCCAACATGCTGGTTCACAAACTGCAAAAATACCTAAAGAAAACAGAAGAGGAGGAGAGGGTGGAAGAAAAGATAACTTTTTTTCAGTGAAGTCATGAATTATGTTTTACCTTACAAATTTTGATGTCGATCAAAAAAGTAAATTACCTTTTTTACAGCATCCAGTTTATCTGGAGCACGGCTAAATAATTCATCAAAGGCATCATCTCCTGTATCAAAACAACATTAATTGGTATTATTTGCCATAACTGTCAGATCAGAGGTTTAAAGTTCTCCAGAAGGAGAAAGGTGTTCACACCTTCTAAGCCAAGGAGAAAGAGTCGTCGGGAGATGGAAAAAATTCTGCTTTTGTATTTATCAGAGGACACAGTGACAGGCTTCCCTTCCGCCTGACTACATCAGAGAAAACAGTTTACTTCATTCAGCTCTGTAATTTTTGCCTGCAGAGGTTCTCAAGATTTGTGCTGCCACCAGCTTGAGCAACGGCTACGTTTTGCGTCTCTACAGTTTATCTCTTTTCAGTTATGTTGTTTTAACCCTCAGCCTCTGGGGTAAAATATTTTAAACAGAGAAGAAGAGCTATGCATTTTACTATTCTCCCCCAATAGAAACGCCACTTACATCAAATTTGCAGAAAAACAGCCCCCTTCCTTCAAAAACCCACAAACTAGATAGTGGGTTTGGAGACAACTGCCCTACCTCTGAAAATTCACAGACCTAAAAAATGACCAGTGCTGCCATCCAGTTTAAAGGCAGGCACCGAGCCCCTGCCAGCAGCGCTGCGCCAGAGAACTAGCAAGAGTTTAAAGGTTTCCAAGGAAATGAGATTTCATCGAAGGCCCTCTGAATGCCCACCCGCACCTCCGTTTTCTGACCAGGTTTAGCGAGAGCAAGATACATCTCCTTGTGGTACCCTGGCGACAGGACTGCTCTGGTTCAAGCATGAACAAAGCATTTGAAACACCTTTAAAAATCAAAGGCACTCTGGCAGCATAACTAAATGGAGAACCAGTTTCTACATTGCAGGGAAGCAAAGGCAGCTTTGCTTAAGGAAGATTCCTCCCAAGATCCATTGACAGAGAAGCCTCTGCTGAGAAAGGGTCTCCTCGGGCTTCTCCGTTCTCCCTGGTAGGGGGTTGCTGCAGGAGCAAAGTTAGGGAATGGGTGAATACACCAAAGAAATCACTGAGCAACAGTTTGAAGCCTGCAATGGTCTCGCAAACTAGAGAGCCCTCTTCTGGAGCCACGCTTTGGGATTTTTCTCTTTGTTAAGCAAGCCGTGTCAAAAATAGAGAGTGAGTGAGCATTCTGAAGAGTGAATTGCAGACTTCTCTTCCCGGCAGAATCAGCCCACTGGAAGAAATACCTAATTACAGGTTTGGTTGTTTTGTTTTTTTTTTTCCACAATTTCAGCCCACGCTAGAGGCCACTCAGTGGAATAAGTGATAAATATGTATTAAATGATGCAGTTTGCACCTCTGCAAAGGATGAAAACGCTAACATAAAGGGCACAGCAGAGAATTAAAATGGTTGCGTTGATTCACTGGGGATGCAACATGCTCCTTTGCAGCAAAGAAGAGCAGCTCCCACTGAAGCCTCAGCAGTGCTCAGACCTTCTGCAGGCTCTGCACACGTGGACATTTTTCACATAAAGTGTTTCACCGCCCTCAAAAGCCCCAAGGATATAAAATCTTGGGGGACACTGGTTTTACTGAGCTGTTGTCCATAATTGAGCACCGGTAGATTCAAAATCTCATTTGAAAACCACAGGAAGGAAACTACATTGTAACTGGTAGCAACAAGAAGCCCAATTCTCAAGCCATTATGTTCATAAATAGTTTTAACAGTGAATGAGGTCAATGCATAAATCCAAGACAATACTTTGTCCCTCAGCCAGGTCTTCTCTGTTGGGCTATCAACCCACTGTATCATTTCTTGCCTCACCTCCCATTTGTTGCCTGTAGTCCATGGGCAAAGTGACCACCCAATTTCCAAACTATATTGTGTTGATAGGAACACACATTAACAGAAGACATTTGCAGAAAAACACTAGGGGAAATACATGAATCTCCATTAACTCTGGAGGGAGCACACTGGTATCATGAGCTAAAAATGGATCAGAATGTGGTGCGTAACAGCACATAATAGTGAAACACTGAACTTGGCAAGGCCAGTACTTACTTGACTGTGCTTCTAAATTCTCTCTAAAAGTGCAATAAAAAAAAAGGATTAGAAAAAGCATTCAGCAGAACTAATCTTATTCATAAGCAAAGCTTACCTGGGCCATCAGCTGTCCTGTAAAGCAGAAGATACAGTACAAAGTGCCATTAACTTTATGTCAAAGTAACTTTCCAACAGACATTTTTAAGTACACTGTATATCTCTATAGGCTCTTGGAAGCATATGAGATTTTAACTGGCCCACAAACTGATGAACATTGGTTTTATAAGCACAATCCATAATATCCTCTTCCAATAAGCTGCTCATGATATTAGAATTTGTAGGTGTTCTAGAATATAAAAGATGATAGTAGGAAATTCTGTTTCTAGTGTTTGGGATGATGTCCATATTTTCTCAGTTTATAAATGGTATCCTACTACTTAACTCCTTTAATAATGACAGCGCCTCACAAATTCAGCAAGCTCAAACTGAAGAACTGCCTCCTTTCTCTTTATTTAATGACACAAGAGCAATAAATTAACAGTGGGTTGAAACCACTACAGTTCTACAAAATTTCTGGTTTAGTGTGAGACTAAATCTACAGTAAATTTACAGTCTGAGGTAAATTTACAGTACTGGATTTTTGTTATTCTATTTTTTTATTATATTCCATGGCAATGACAAACACTAAGCTTCAGAAATAGTCATACACATTATTTTAGAGAAATTTATATAAAGAATAAAGCAGAACGGTATTATACCATAATACGCAATCTGGAGAAGGGAGGGGATAAAAAAAAAGGAAACAAATCAGAGAAATAGATCAGATGCATATGCATGGCTGGGTTTACATTTTTTGTCATCATCATGATCCCAGCTATTTTTTCTAAGGGGGAAAACACCCACAATATTTCCTTTCTGACTGACAGTGTAAAAAACAGCTATATTCCTTCTTACTTGCTTTCTGTGATATATTCCACTGCATTTGCTGTCTTTAATCCTCTGGAGGTGTTCTGTTAAAAAGACAATAAATATTTTTGGTTTTGTTACACACAAAAAAAAAACCCTGAAAGCATAAATGAGGCTTTCATGAACTGTTTGCTGCCTTAAATGATTACCAGAGGGCATTTATTCAAGAAGCCCAGTACAATTAGTACAGGCACTTTGAAAGGTGGCTGCTCCTTTCTGTTCTCTTCACTCTTCAACCAGAAATTACCTACTTCCCCACCAGAGGAAGCCAAAGGAGAAGCACCTGGTGCCTCAGCTGGTGAAGTTCAGAGGCTGGCACATTCACCTGGAGACTTGATGAATGCATCAAGCTGCTCTGGGCAGGCAGCTATTTCCTGCACACCTGACTGCATTAAGGACTCTTCAGTTTTACAGCACTGGAGGTGGTCACCTCTGCCTTTTAACAACCTCACACCATGGCCTGCCACCCATCGATGAATCTTAAGATTCAGATCTGGTAGGTTGCTTAGATTTAGGTTGTCAATTCTTACTATTTCTGAAGCCCCCTGGGATCTTTGCTTACGTCCTTGTATCTTCATTCCTCTATATAAATTTTAGTACTCCACAAAACATCAAAAAAACTGTGCTTCAACCCAACTGACAGTCTGAAGACATAGGAGAGGATGGGCATGCCCACTGCTTTATTCAGGCACCAGGCAAACATCTCTTATCACAGAAAAGTCTTTGGTGTTTGCTGCTCTCCCCTTTTAGGCAGTGAAAAACACCCTCTGTTTACACACTGAGTCAACTCCTTTGGGTCAACTCACTGCTCAACAGGATCACACCCAGCCCCACCAGGACACAGGCAGGTCCTTCCTGCAGGTGCGTGTTGCAGAAAGGCCAGGCCATCTCTGGCCTCCTTTGGGCTTTCTCAACATTTCCCCCTTCCTGCCCTCGACCCCTTTTCTGAACTGTGCCTTCATTGGCTTTCCTCACTTTTGACCTAACGATTACCATTCCCATCAGGGGCACTGATTTCTCCTACGGGAAATCAGCCCACTACCACAATCCCATTATCTCCATTCCCACTCCTCTCTCTCTCAGGGTGAACAGCCCTTTCCAATACTGTAGTTTCACAGATAATCCCTCCCAGTTTCTGCACAGGTGAGGCACTCGTGGCCCCATAAGGCACTAGATTGAGGATGGCTTTCCTCAGAATCTGGGTTATCACTTATCAGACCCACACGACAGAAGCATGGGCACAAATGCACAATTTGGACTCCCATTAGATACTAGAGACCACTCCTCTGCTGAAGTGTTAGGCTGGGATGGGGCCACAATGGCTATCTTCGCAGAACCAAGCCCCAGAAGAAGCTGTCCCTCCAGGACACTTTTAAACCTCCTAAAGTGACACACGTAGCTCAAGGCCATGCTTCGTTTCAGCTCCAGTTATGATCCTCCAAAGAGAGAAGAACACTAGGTCATGCCATACAGACCGTGAGCTAGGATCCCAACACCACTGAATTGCAAACCCTCTGTTGAAACTGTAACACAGTGGTGCTAATTTTTGCAATTATATACCAAACTGTGGGATATTTTATGTTCTCCTAAAGTCCCAGAGTTGACTTCAAGAAACAAAATAGAGGAAGAAGGCACGTAGATCTCAGCTTGTAAAGAGAAATACTAATATGTCACCCCAAAGGAAGGGGAGTAAAAACTCCCTTCCCCTAAAATAATAAATCCTCAGCATTAAACCAGTGTCACAATTTACGAGTGCAGGCTTCTATTTTAAAACACTTAAGAGACAGTAACAGCAGAATTTCTTTTTCTTCTTTGCAGGATCAACAGCTGCTTTCAATTGGGACCATTCCTGTTTTAGATCAAGGAGAAAAAAGAGCATAGAATCATAGAATTGTCTAGGTTGGAAGGGACCTTTAAGATCATCAAGTCCAACCATCAACCTAACACTGCCAAAGCCCATCATTAAACCATGTCCCTAAGCACTACATCTACCTGTCACAAATACCTCCAGGGATGGCGACTCAATCACTTCCCTAGGCAGCCTGTTCCAATGCTTGATAACCCTTTCTGTGAAGAACTTTTTCCTAATATCCAACCTAAACCTACCCTGGCATAACTTGTGGCCTTTTCATCTTGTCCTAACGCTTGTTACTAGTGAGAAGAGACTGCCTCCCACCTCTCTACAACCTCCTTTCAGGTAGTTGTAGAGAACGATAAGGTCTCCCCTCAGCCTCCTCTTCTCCAGACTAAACAACCCCAGTTCCCTCAGCCGGTCCTCACAAGACTTGTCCTCCAGACCCCTCACCAGCTTTGTTGCCCTTCTCTGGACACGCTCCGGCACCTCAATGTCTTTCTTGTAGTGAGGGGCCCAAAACTGAACACAGTACTCGAGGTGGGGTCTCACCAGCGCCCAAGTACAGGGGGACAATCACTTCCCTAGTCCTGCTCACCACACTATTCCTGATACAGGCCAGGATGCCATTGTCCTTCTTGGCCACCTGGGCACACTGCTGGATCATATTCAGCCGGCTGTCCACTAACACCCCCAGGTGCTTCTCCACCAGGCAGCTTTCCAGCCACTCTTCTCCAAGCTGGTAGCATTGTATGGGATTGTTGTGACCCAAGTGCAGGAGTCGTCACTTGGCCTTGTTGGACCTCATACCATTGGCCCCGGCCCATCGGTCCAGCCTGTCCAGATCCCTCCATAGGGCCATCCTACCCTCAAGCAGGTTGACACTCCCACCCAACTCAGTGTCATCTGCAAACTTACCGAGGGTGCACTCGATCCCCTTGTCCAGGTCATTGATAAAGATATTGAACAGAACTGGCCCCAGTACCGAGCCCTGGGGAACACCATTTGTGACTGGCTGCCAACTGGATTTAAGTCCTTTTACTACCACTCTCTAGGCCTGGCCATCCAGACAGTTTGTCACCCAGCCAAGACTACACCACTCCAGGCCATCAGCAGCCACTGTCTCCAGGAGGATGCTGTGGGAAATGGTGTCGAAGGTTTTACTAAAGTCCAAGTAAACATCATCCACAGCCTTTCTCTCATCCACTAAGCGGGTGACCTTGTCATAGAAGGAGATCAGGTTTGTCAAGCAGGACCTGCCTTTCATAAACCCATGCTGACTGGGCCTGATCACCTGCTTGTCCTATACGTGCCGCACGATGGCACTTAGGGTGATCTGTTCCATAACCTTCCCCAGCACTGAGGTCAGGCCTGTAGTTCCCCGCATACTCCTTCTGGCCCTTCTTGTGGATGGGCGTCACCTTTGCTAACCTCCAGTCAACTGGGACCTCCCCGGTTAGCCAGGACTGCTGATAAATGATGGAAAGTGGCTTGGTGAGCACTTTTGCCAGCTCCCTCAGTACCCTTGGGTGGATCCCATCCGGCCCCATAGACTTGCGTATGTCTATGTGCTGAAGCGGGTCACCGACTATTTCGCATGGATTATGGAGGCTTCATTCTGCTTCCCACTCCTGTCTACTAGCTGAGGGGGCTGGGTACACAGGGAATAACTGGTCTTACTGTTAAACTGAGGCAAAGAAGCCATTAAGTGCCTCAGCCTTTTCCCCATCCTTTGTCACTATGTTTCCGCCCCCATCTACTAAAGGACAGAGATTATCCTTAGTCCTCCTTTTATTGTTAATATATTTCATGTGTTTCTATCCTTTTAAACATACAGCATCTGAAGTGAGAACAAAATGACAGTCTAGTCCAGCGAACTCGGAAATGAAAAGGCACAGTTGACAGAAAACACAAGTATCTCTTTCACGGCTGCACACACATTTCCCCCCAGTTCTAAGCAAACTAGTCTTGTAAAGGGTCTCTAGGATCTACTGCAACAAATATTGAAACTACAGTTACCTCAATGGTGATTGTTTCCACTTGAACATTTGGAGGCATGGCCAGGTTGGGTTCAAAGTGCTTTGCTATTGCAACCAGAAGATGCAGGGTGCTGAGTAAGTCCTTTGTCAAGATAGCTATTTCCGTGTAAAGAAAGAAAGCAATGTTTAGTGCGCAAAACAAGTAAACCTCACTCTAATATCATAAACCTCACTCTAATATCATAAATTCTCTCCGTGCAGAGGATCCCAAATTCACGGAGGGCCATAACACAGGTGGGACATCAGATTGGGGTTTATATAATATCACAATTCAGCAATGCCACAACTTAAAAGTCCTTTTTGTGAGACATACACACAAGACACTGAGGGCTGTTAAGTGGTACACAAGCCACACGCTTAGAGGATGCAGCTTGCATGACCTAGTGAGGGTCAGATGTTCCTGTCTCACTTCTGATTCAACTACTAACTGAAAACAGGTTGTTTAATTACTAGCCTGACACCCCTTTGCCTCATAGCAGCCTTATAGCACAGGAAGCCCCGTGATGGATAATTTTCTCCAAGTTCACTTTTGCACCTACATTCCACACTCCATTTCAGCTGACTTTCTTCCAGTTGCAAACACTTAGCCACAGCTTCCAGAATCACAGAGAGTTTATGCCGCTGTTTTATTTCTGTTAATGCGATCTTGTCAACATCCAGCTTGAGAGATCCTAGGTTTTCTTTGACAGAGAGTTCACAGGAAAGAGAAGGATGTATGTTAACACCCCATAGGGGAAAAAAAAAAATCAGAAACATAAAATGAAAGTGAAGCACACAAAGTCTTGCTTTAAATGTTCGATACCACTTCATAGCTTCCACAGACCCACATCCTACAGCTGTATGCCTTGTTAAGCCCCTGAGTGCTCTGACAGCCTCAGTAAAATCAGTGAAGCTCTGCAAAAGGGAGAAGACTCAAGTTGTTCCTTGCAGCACCATCCCCCAACCCTAGCACTCCACGTTCCTCTTTTTCCTAGTGGAAGCTACAGGAATCCAACCAGTGCATGTTTCCTGTAGATACTGTACAAAGGCAATATCAACTCACATATATGGAAGAATTCCCAGCTCATTGCTCAGGCAAGTAAATTATGAAAATAAGTCAATCCTGTCCACACTGCTGCCCTCAGCCTTGGTGAAAAGAAGATATGGTTTGAACGGTATTCCCAAAGAGAGTGAAAGGGAAAAGAAAAATGAAGTAGGGAGAGGAGAGATGGAGAAGTAGAAAGAGACCAACAGGCTGTTCCAAGAGGTGACACCTTTATACAAGCACTTCATAGTGTAGACAACCTCTTAGATTTTCATAAGTTCCAGTTCCAGCCCAGTGCTTTAAACCTAGAACTTCTTATTATGTTTTTTTTTTAAAGCAGGAAAACATATAAATTATTGTGCCAATTCCATCCAATGTTTCTAGTAGCATCACAAGTCACCTTTGTGCTCCTTGCTTTTGAAGCCCTCCTTCCGTTCAGAGGCACTGTAATTTCACACTTCGAGGTTAACCTTTTTCTGTTAACTAGCAGGTAAAAAGAGTTTCTTAGAAGAAAAAATAATTATATAAAAACAATGGCAGATCATCAGGCATTTGTTCAGAATTGCAGTTATCACAGATGGTTCACAGTACAGTGCTTTCTCCATCAGCAAGAAGCAAGACTCCAGCAGACCGCTCACTGCTACTGCGATTCATGAGGTTCATTCTCTCATCTGGAAGTTCCTCCATGATGTGTTTGTGAGTTGAACTCAAAGCGGCAGCTTACCTAGAAGATGATGAAGTACCAGCCCATCATACAGATCTTCTTCCAGACTTTTAACTACTATGTGTTCCTCTTTCAGAGTCGTGTTAATCCAGTCAATCAATACCTGAGGAGGAAAACAAAGCAGATGGCAATTGTATTCTTGTTGTTTACACAGTACAGAACACAGTGCTATATTGTGTTTCACCCTTCCCTTTAGTCCCTTATCTCACATCTTGGTTTGCTTTCAACTGCCACTTCCTGTCTGCTTTTTGGTTGTTTTTTAAAGGGAAATTGAGTATCAGTTAGTTCTCCCTAATTTTCAAGTGAGATAGACGTCTCACAAGTTATATTCCTATGAATCTTGTAGAAATAGTTACATAGGTGGAGAGACAGACCCTATTCTCACTTCCATCAGGGAAAAGTCTGCAGAATATGCTTCCCGACACCTGCCTTCATTACACATCACAGAATTCACACAAATTCAACCATCAGACAAAAGTTCAGAAGAAAAGAGGCTTCACTTATTCTGTTGGCTGTTTCTTGTAGTCATCCATGTTACTACCACCCCTCCCTTTCTACTATTTTTCTTTTCCTTTTCTTTCTGCAATTTGGAACCAATTTGTCTCCAAATACCTTTTTGGGGGGGGAAACAAAGCATTTTGTTTATTCCGCTGTTTTGCATGGCAGTCCTCCCATTGCCCTTTCCAATATCCTTCCTGCCTCTGCAAGGGGAAGCTGCTCAGGAAGCCAAGGGCTGGCTACAAGTGGAAAGGAACCACATTTCCAGTTACAACCCTTGGCCCTGCAGCCCCTTCCTTGAGCGCTGTGCTCCTACACAGGAGACCAAAGGAGCTCCTCAGCACTTCCCCAAGCACGTGTTTTATCCACTTACGTTGATAGAAAGGGAAGACGACCTGCTGAAGCAGAACTGAGAAGCAGTAGCCCCAGCTGGCTGTTAACACGAACCTCTGGAAAGAGGGATGGGTATTGCTATTATTGCGACAAGTGAGTGTCTGGAGTTTGTTGTGTGGATAATATCCTCCTCATTCGGTGTAAACGGAGGAGGAAATTCACAGCAGATCCCCATAAGTCAGCCAACATTAACAAAAATGTAAAAAGCGGTTTGAAAAAACTAAAAATAAAAATGTCTCCGAGATGCCTGAAACCGCACAAGAAGCAAAAATGCCTGGCGCCTGAACTGAGGAACTGTCAAAGTGTTTGTAATATACTTCCCCAGAAAAGAAGTAACAAGAATTTTCTAGACCGGAAAGCTGTGCTCCTCAGCTAATGCCTGCAGGCTAAGACCTGGCGATGCTTTAGATGTGTGAGGGACAGAGCGGTACCCCAAACGTAACGGTACAACCAGATGGAAGTCGAAAAGCAGAACGTACTGCGGAGTACAGATCTCCATCCCAATCTCTTCTCTAGAGGAGCCATCAGCTCTTTAGATTAAGAAGGCAACCAGTGGCACTGATGGGCACCCAGAGGTCCACTTCCCTTGGGACCCAATTGCCACCTCCTCATCATCCAAAGAAAAGGAATTAGACAGTGAAGAACATTGTTTCAGGAGTCTCTGACAGGAAATGGATTAAGCACTGAAGCTCACAGAAACCTTCATAAACTGAAGAAAGCTCTTCATTTTTGGCAGTCTGGAAAGAACAAATTCAGTGTCTCTGTAGACAACATAATTGCATTTTGCAGCACCACCTTTCAGATTTTCTCTTTTGTATAAAAATATTGTGAAAGCCTGACATAAAAATTAAATCTTTTTGATCAAATGTGCATGAAGGTTTAAGAAAACGTAATATAGAAACGCACGCATTTATGGATTTATGAATGCCACACAATACGCACATCAGCACATAGCCTAAACCGGTTTTCATAATATTTATAACAATTTTAGTATCTCCATAATGCAAGAAGTGCTGGTCTTATAAGAGACACGCCACTTTTCTTCCAGAAAATTTCAGTACGCTAGCCTTCCCCTGGGCTGTGCCATTAGAGAAACACAGTGATTGAATGCACAGGGGAGATTTTCAAAATTACTTGAAAATGAAGTACTTTCCCGTGAAATAGGACTCATCCTTCACAGTTACCTCAAGTGGACAACGTACCATACAACTCAAAAGCTTTTCTCCTGAATTCTTGGTGACTTGCATACCCTTCATCCCTTGTCCCTCTGCTCTATGCTATCCTGGTCAGGCTGCATTGCAGCTGAGCCAGCTGTCACTGGAGGCAGAAGCCACGGCAGAAGACTGTTGCACAGCGATCCTAGAACTTGTTATCAGGGATCAGGGCAGCAAACTTGCACGTATATGAACATCTCTCTTTAGTCACAGCAAATGCTGACGGGGGTTTGGTTTCGGTCACGGCTCACTGCTCCAGTTGGATCGTCATTGCTACTACTCAGACATTACAATGGAGTAGCAACTGGGTCCTTCTGGTGTGGCTCATCCACACGCCCCGAGTTAGAGGAGGTATCGTATAAGAAGAAACTCATTTTTTAAACTGACACTCCACTCACAGCAGTGACCGCTCCTGCGCGACGCAGGCATTTGAAGCCCGGTCCAGCCCGGCACTGTGCTTAAGCAAAAGCTCTGGTTTACTTGTGTGGAGCCCAAGTGCCAAAAGCAGAGCTCGTCCCCATCCATAGAGAGCGGGGGGGACTGGGGCCAAGCAGTTGGGTAATTTGCAGAGCTGAGCATTCACACAACAGGTTAAAACAACTTGAGGTGAGGGTTAAGCAATATAGTAAAAGAAATTGTACCAGTTTTAATTCTTCCAATTTGGGATTATTCCTTGAGGTCGGTTTTATGAGTTTCTTCTTCTCACCTATGAAAGGAAGCAAAGAAGATCCATTACAATTACCAGATATGACTAATGCAAATTTGCTGTAAAATCTGCTATCATTTTAATATTACCCAATAACACTAACTGCTATATGTAGAAACACTGACATTTTTCATTTTAACTGATTCCTTATGACAAAATGGTATGCCAGACTATTAAGACTGCTGTTGGAAATTACGCTTCAATGTCATTCAGATCAGTAAGATCTAGACGGACAATTCTGGAAAGAGAAAAACAAACTTGGTCAGATCCTTATGTGTGAAGTTTAAATTTCAGTGAAAGAACCAGCTAGAATTTGTGTTGCTTCTTCATGATCTGCCTCTAGAGAGTCAGCAGCCAAATTACATACACACAGCTTACTCGCTGCTGGGAACACCATGGGACCACTGCTGAAAAATATATGATTAATTTGTACTGCACATTTTCTGCTTCATTCTTCAGGTCATTCTTTGGCCCTTTTTCTGTCCTGGTTCATAAAGTACATACCTTGAGCGATGACATTCTCAGCTAGGTATTGATTAACTGCAGCAGGCTGTGTAAACACATTTAAAAAGTCCGGATCCATTGTCTTTTCTCACTCCTAGTAAACTGGTAAAAAATACGGGGGGAAAAGGAACATGAGTAAAGGCATGTAAAGATCAAAATTAGTGCTAAGAAGAAAACAAACAAAGAAACTAAATAGGTTTTTTTCAGTTACTATTTCATAACTGGTGGATTGCTTTTTTTAAAAAAATTCTTAAGATGTATTTCAATGCGTATAAAAAAAAAGAAGTTAAAAAGAACTTATACACATGAAAGTGATCTATACTGCCTGCTGCACCCCTGGGCTCTGTTTGGCCAAGGAACCCAAACATCAGAGACCCACTCTTTAAAATTTGGAAGCCTATAAGAAAAGGCCTGAAATTCAGAATTTGCAATAGCGTAAGTTAATATCCTCTAAGGCCTCAGTCCTGCGTATCCTACTCATTCAGAGTGTTAAAAATGCTGTACTGGGTAAGACTAGTTTGCCTAGTATTCAGTTCCTTACAGCACCCAAAAGCAGAAGCTTAGGGGGGAAAAAAAAACCATAAACAGAGCAAGCATATACCGATACTTCCCTAAAACACTTCAACAGCCTGCAGCTCAGCCTCCCTAAATCAAAACTGGCATCCTGGTAATTAGAAGCTGTCAACACATTTACTTCCCATCCACCCTGTGAAGGCGCGTATCTCCCACCACCCAGCAGCGAGGAGCTGAAGAGTGTGGCTTTACCTTGCGTGAAGCACCACCTCCCGTTGCTTGCTCTGACCTTCCCCTGAAGCTCCCTGCTACGCACGGTGCAAAGGAGACCGACAGATCCCCATTCTTCACGTCACTGTGTTACTACTCTGTGTTACGACTGTATTACCATCCTACACCCTCAACAGTCATCTCTTTCCGAAACTGAGGAAGCGCAGCCCACATCTTAGTCGTCCTTCACAGGGCAACCACTCCGTAGTACCTTTGACCATCCTGGTCGGAACCCTCTCCAGCGCTATCACAGCCTTTTCAAAGCGGTAGGCACCCAACCTGCCCTGAGTTAGAGAAGTGCACCGCAGCGTTCACGGCCTTGTTCTCCATTCCTCTCCTCCTAATTCCTAACGCTGTTTGCTTTTTTGATCACCGCTGAGCGCCGAGCTGACACTTTAATGGAACTATCTATTATATGCCCAAGATCTTATTCCTAAATAGCAACACACCACTCAGAGCCCATCATTTATCTGTAGAGCTAGTATTGTTTTTTCCCCTATGTGTTTCACCTCACATTTATTGACATTGATTTCCCACAGCCGTTTCAGAGCCCGAGAACTGCAGTTCCTTAGCATTTAATAGACTCATTGCTTATTACTGATAATTAGCATTCGCGAGCAGTCCTTCACGTCGCAAGCTGCGCTTCTGTGAGGCTTGGTCCTAGACAGCAGCCTTTCAAAGAATAACATACTGCAGCAACAACGTAAAATGGACGATGACCGGGTTTGGACACCTTCTTAGGGTTAGCTATTTAATGAGAAATAGGAAGAGGTAGAAGCCATCGTTGTCACACGCGAGCTTCCGTGTTCGCTGCAACCAGCCTCTGCAGCCCGTCGTTCAAATCTGCTCTCCAGAGCTGTGACTGACAGGCTGTTTCTTCCAGCCTCCAGCCTCCTGCACGCATTATTTACCAGTATTTGGAGAAGAGATCACTGTAGGAAACAACTGCTCGAATACTGACGGTAGAGGCATTTCATGGTGACATTTTTAAATAAAATCGAGGTTTAATTATTCAACTGAAATGGCATGATTTGGTCCTTTGTTCTCTGAGAACATCATAGCTGTACCGGCTTGTCTGTTTTAAAATCGAGGCGTTTTATTTCTCCTGTGCCACCTGCTGAGGCAGCCAACAAAGGAATTTCAAGAGCCAGACTACTACACAACGTTGCAGTGCCACAACTACCGATAAAACAACTTACTCTCTAGTTGGGTCAGATCAGGTCCCTGTTCCTCCATGAGTCTTCACACAGTCTGGCTCCCACTTATCCCCAATATATAATATAAAGCACTAATGAGCTACCATACAAACTGGCATACAAACAAGGCACTTACCGATGTTACCGAATTGTTTCAACTGTTTTATTTCCTGTTTGAAAAGACAAAAGCCCTACTCCGCATTAGCTCAACCGCATTTCCCAGGAACAGTTGTCTAAATAGATCACACAAAGGAGGGAACAAAAACTAAGTGGGAATGTTAATGCTCCTAGCTACATTTCTGCCTTCAGAAAACCAGAATTAAAAAATAAATAAGAAAAAAATAATACGCATTGTGTGCCCAGTTTAAAACTTACTTTTACTTCCTTGTTTAGTACCGGCCCTTTCAAGAGCCATTTTTGCTCATTAGTGCCAGAAGAGATGTTGTCTTAGCAAGAACAATCCACATGGACACAGAAAGTCTTACCATTAAAAAAAAAAAAAAAAAATTAAAAAGCACCCAAAGGAGTCCCTTTTCCCAAACTTACTATTCTGACCTTCAGTAATTCTCCAGAAACTCTTCCAAGATCTTCTCACAGCAGGCGCGATGAAACTTATGGGGAGAGGGGACTGACCCCCAAGCTCGGAGCGTCCTGTGCCGAAGCTGCAGCCTCCCATGCGGGGCAGCGCGAAACACACAGAGTATGGGAGAGGGAAGTTGTGCCGTGCTGTACTGACTACTCTTAAAAACGAAACCACAGTCGTATCCGGAACTTAATTGTCTATGTGCTTGGTCCCTGCTGGAGACTAAAATAAACAGGAATACAAACACAGGAAACACACAGCCCCGCAACTCCTGAAATACCAGAAAGTATTAGAAAGACACAATCATTCTTCCATGGTACTGCATGGCACAACTCTGCTAATCTGCATCGGGGGCGACTCACGGCACACTTTTTCTTTGCCAGTAATAATAAAACAGTCAACAACAGACAAAATCATGCTACATCACACATTTTACTCATGGTCCTTTGAGCGTTTTATAAAGCAGCTCAGTACTACTCTACCTACTTGGCAGAAGGAGAAAGCTAGGCAGGAGAGTAACTCGTTTGTCCTTAGAGAGCTAGTTAGCCACACCGCGGCCCAAAATGCTCATCTGAGACAAGAGTTACCTCCACTAGGCAGTGCTGCTGCTCTTCCTTCCCTTTGCCATCATTAATTAAAGAGGGAAAGCTCCCTACAGCAACCACTTTCCCTGGACATTTCCTTCAGATACCAGTTACATTTGTTAACTCTTCCAGAAAGAAAAAGCAACTCCGCAGTCTTCCGTGAAATGTCTCATCCCAGAATGAGACAGTAGACAGCCACACTAACTAAGCTGGTGTGGTTTAATGCTGTTAATGGACCGACTCCTGTCTTAAGCTCCATGCCATAGACAAGAACTGATGGTTCCTCATGAGCTAACCAAAGGGATAAAGGAAAGTGGGTCGAAAATAGATTTCCAGCTGCCATGAATTCTTAGTAACTGAGAACTTAACCCCAAATCCTTAACCAAAGGGCAAATTTAACTGCTTATTATCTAAGCAGATAATAAGCACAGCATTACATCAAATTAGCAAAGACCCAGAGTACCCTCTTACCTATGCAGAATTGTACACCACAGCCTAGAAATGTAGTAAGTAAAAAACAAAAGGAAGGTACAGTTGGAGATGCTTTGGACAAATCCAGTTTCAAATCAGCAGGCAGAGGGTGCAGGAAGAATTAAAAGTTAGGAAATTCGTCTGTAATTATCAGGTCTCTCCCTATTTCAACTGGCAACTCAAGTGACTTCCTTCTTGAAAGCCTCATTCACAATACTGCACGTCAGTGCTAAAAGAACAAGTCTGAAACATACATGATGGACACCTTTTTTCCTCCAAAAATTGACATTTTCACCAGTGCGTGAAATCTCCGGTCTTGTGTAGAACAGGACTAGTAAATTCTGTATCAGAGCTGCATTTGATTTCACGCCCATCTCCCCCCCCGCCCCTGAGTCTTTCTGTACGTTCCCAAAGCACAACTCATGCACACCCCCTCACACACGCACACCCCCCCAGCCCTCACATAAAAATAGTCATTGAAGAACAATTCAAGGAATCAACAGCACTCCCCCCAATAACAAGTTCTGATAATGCATTTTCTTTCCTGCTTCTCCACACGGCCTTGCTTTTTTTGGAGCTATGCTCTCTCCATACCAGAGCAGAGGGAAGCATACAGGAATTTTCAATGTCACTCCAGACTTACTTGGGCTTCTGGCTTCCCAAGCGCGCTGTAGACACATACGGGACTGGCTTTGGCATGCCAGGCTTCCCTCCTGTGCCGNGCTGATGAAACCTACAGAAGAGCTCCTTTGTGTCTGCCCATACAATCTCATCACCTGTACCAGGGCCAGAAACCTGAGATCACTGCTTTGCTAGGTCTCCATTAATCACCATGTATCGAGGACTCCTGAGGCAGCTGAAGCTCACCTTTCAACAGTTCTTCTCACAGACTTGTCCATTTAGCCAAAAAAAAAAAGATGCAGAAAACCAAGTGATCATCATTTCTTTATTTGAATAAATAGTACAACTGTCACTAACCATGCACAACACTCCTGCTATGATTTTTAGCAAACATAGCATTGCATTGTAACTTGCTTACAGTACACAACTCTTGTCACAAAGCTGGATGTCTCCAGCATATGACAAGTCCAGAATTTTATCTGCAAGGCTGTTTTTTAGTAGTTAGAAATTCAGAGTCAACACTGTTAAAAACAGTAGAAAAGAGTCTTAAAAAATACATTAATACTGAAAGCACTGGGGTGTGGGGAAGAGGGTTAAGAAGTCCTATAAGGTTTAAACTGTTTAAAAAAATCTGCCACTGTTCGGTCTTTCACCTTGAGAAACAGGATGCAGCTAAGGAGTATCTGGGATGCTTCTGTGGTAATACAGCTCACTGAAACTGAGTATGTAAAGCAGCTGCACCCAAAAGGCAAGTTGTATGGACTGGAAAAGACTTCGTTAAGTACTTACAAATATGGAAGCTTTAATGCTGCAGAGCATTCAGCATTTCGGATGAACTCAATAGGATTCAGACCTACCCCACTGGCACCCAGGGAACATATCTAAAACTCCAGTAACGCAAAGACTTCATGAATAACATTTTTAACATTGACTATCTTTTTGAGAGGAAAAAAAGTAAGTATCATGCATATGTAAGAGAAAGGCATGACAAAAACAGGTGTTTAGAGAAGCTTTACCCACATTTGCTCTTCCTGTAAACTGGGCTGCTTGAAGCTCCAGTTCAGTTAAATCCACCCTGCTCCCACTCTGGTTAGCAATAAACACAGTGTCTTCAGGAAGAGAGAGCTGGCTAGACAGCAAGGAGCTAAGGAACGAAAAATGTATCTTCCCTATGCAACATTTACCAACAGACTGAAAAACATAACAAAACAGGGTATGATACCTGCTCCAAATCTGTCCAGGGCATGGATCCTGCAGTAGTCTTGACTGACAGATACTAATGTAAGGAATGTTAAAAGGTACCCATGCCTCAGGTTGTAGAGGAGGGACTCAGGTTTCTGCAGTGCCCAGAAACGCCTCATTGAACAAAACAGAGACTCTTTTTAAACTTGGTGGTATGTTCACATCTGGTCACATGCAATGAGCATGCCAGCTGTTAAATCCCCCTCTCAGAAACAGCTATTCCTTCTCCCAAATCCAAACTGATTTCATCAATCTCCTCTTGTTACTTTCTGTTTGCTTTTGATATTAATATTCCTTGCAATTTCAAAAACTAGATTCTCTGGAGGTCTTTCACAGCAACTCAAGAGAATATAAACAGCATTGGCACTTCCACATCAGCTGAAGGGAGGTGGGCAGAATGACAGCTTTTTAACAGACTTGTTTCCCACAAATAACACTGCATTAAACCGAAAGTTTGACCTTTCAGTTCAATCTCCTTCCAGCCTCACGATACCCCTATTTCACAGCATGGAAGGTGGACCAATTTCATTAACTTGCCAGGAGAGCTGACCCACCAGGCCTTAGTGCCTCTGCAAGTCTCCTCTGTAATAACTGCTAGTGTCCTGGTAGAGTCTAGTGTTCCCATCTAAAATTCATGTCCAATTGTACTAGGCTCTGTATAAACAGCAAGAGGTCAGCTCCCTCCTCAAGTACGACAAGCAATGACTCCCCACAGAATCTTACAGAGTAGATGAGATCTGAATTTTTAATGGAAAGAGAAGGCAACTTTCTTCCATCTTTGTTTTGGAGGTATGAGAGGAGGTGACCCAAATAAATCAAATACTAGAACCCAGAACCCAAAAATATGAAACAAAGAAGCAGAAGCCCATTTCTCCCCCTTTGAGGGAAGGAGGAGAAGGAAGGAGAGGAAGGAAGGAAGGAGAAAATCCCAATCGTAAAATTATACCATTCAAATAGCAAGTTTCCTCTTGAATTGAGAAGGGTAAATAAAGTTTTGCATAAGAAATCCACTTTTAGGAAAAAAGATGCCTCCTTACAGCAGGATTCAAGTGAGCCCATGGAGTGGAGCAATACTACCTGCTTCCTCTTTGGGGCACTCTGCCTAATGTTTCGCACAAAATCATCACTGCCCATAAAAGAAAAGTTGTTTCTGTGATACATAAAAGCAGTAGTCGAATCTATCCCCAGTGTGCTACAAGGAAAGGAGTGCTAATATATAAATGTCCCACAAATAATTTACTCTGGAAATTACAATCGCGTTTCATTTGCACACCTCAAAAATCTACTCAGATTGCTCACGTTCCAGCACAGCCTCTTTGTACGCATCACTACACCTGCACATCACCAGCCAGGAGCTGCTCCACAGATGAAACCTGTTAAGTACTATGAGGTAACTACTGGATAAATATAGCGATCCTTTTTTAAAATGGATTCCCACTAAAATCCATAACAGCCTAAAAGACTACAGGACTAGGCCAGAGCCTACCAGAGTATTTCTTGGGATGGCACAGGGCAACTCGATGAAATTCATTTAAAGCGAAACTGATCACTGAAGAGCCTCACATCTGAGCGCTAACCATTGGCTCGCGCTGTGTATACCATGTCTTGCATAGCCCAGTGCAATCCATAAGCACAGGCAAGCTCTTATTTGCACAGGAATTCAGTTTTACGCTTTAGGAAAGAAAATACATAAAACTCTGTTTATAAAAGCCTGACCTCCAGAACTGTACAGCTGCCAATAACTCCAACAGGAATGAATCTGACCCTTTAACTTAGCTACGTGAAATGAGGAGTCAGCCTTTAAACTGCCAAACTCATTACTCCCCATATTTGTTTCAGAAAGGACCGGGGCAAAATGCATTAATCTAGCCTGTGCCTATTTACGAGCTCCTGACTGACCCAACTGAAGCTGCGCACTTAACAGATGACAGCGGCTCTAGCAACAAAATTTATCCTAGGAAGGAGTTGAAATAAAAAATAGACATCAAAAGATTAGATGGTCATCCCATTGCAAGACTTATTCTGTGTAAACACGGAATGGAAATAACACTGAATAGTATGAGGTTAACACAAAACCCGAAGCTTTTGCCGTTAGCTTCAGGTAGTGCCTGTAACTCCCCTCAGCCCCACGCACCCAAGAGAACATACAAAACCTTATTTAACTGAAAAGGCTCAGCTTCTAAATAAATTCCAATGCTGATTTTCTATTGCTAACACTTAAGCCTGAAAAAATCATCAAATGCCAGTGGCAACCAAGGAGTATGCACAAGAAAGTCTATTGTAGAGTCAAAGAGTCTCCAGCCATGAGGAAAGTCTCATGTTTTCCCTGCGTATTGAATTAGTTAGTGGTATATTTCCTTTATCAAAAGAACACTTGTTGATCATAACAAACAACAGAACCAACAGTAGCTTCTGGTACAAGCGTGAAATATCTACTCATTTTCAAGTGAAAATACACATGCTTTTTTTTAGTGGGATTGTCATATAAACAGCTACAAAGAGACAACATCAACAGTAGAAAGAATGCATGAAGTATAATATAAGGCACAAAGGGAGCGTGCAGAGGGTGTGTTTATTGTAATTTCTGCCTAAGGAGGTTGGAAGGATGAAGACCTCAGCAGCTGCCAGGATCATTCAACGTTCTTGTACTTTGTGAACAGGTTGTATAGAACCCTGAGGGTTGACTTCAGATCCAAGTTGACAACGTCTGTGGAAGAAAAGGAGAAATCCTTAATTTGCTTTTTGTTCTCCCTCGTTTGACCTCAAAGGAACAAAAGTCTCCACGTCTCTGAGCTGGTGGCATCAGCAACAAAAAACCCCACATAGTTCTGATCTCCCCAAGACAAGCTTTTTAAATGTCCCATATGATGCACTTCAAAACACCTTCAGGATAATACAGTCACAGGTAACTCTTCTGGTAAACAGAAGAAAGATAATTCCCTTTCTCATCTAAAATTGGTTACAGAGAAAGTCTACTTCCACCTGAGACCTGCGATAAAGGCTTTGGGAAATACTACTGATTATTTCACTGGCCACAGAAGCAGCAAACAAGTAGCCACACATATCATATGAGATACAGAACCTCACACATTCACAACTCAGCAATGACACAGTCCACGAATAAACAAAGCCTGAATTCTCTTAGCAGAATCAAAGTTTTCTATTATTTAATACCCCTTCTTACCATGCTAGGCCAGGGAATAGGTCTGAAACAGTTCTCAACAAAAAGGTTTTCTGCTAGCACCTCCCAACCTATTACTGTAATAAAATGCCAGGAAATACCACAGACATGTAATCCAGGGACTACAGGGGGAGGCACAGCACAGGGAAGGTTGAAGAGGTGGAAAGAAAGGTTGGATATAATATGTAAGAAAGGAAGAGGAGGAGGAAGCAAAAAATACACAGTAAGCAATCTATATGGAAGCAGAAATATGGAAGAACAGATAATTAAAAAATCACTCAAAGAAGCAGGAAGAGAGCAAACAATTAACAGGCTAAGTACAATTAAGATGAGGTCCAGGGGAAACATCCACTGCCTGTTTTGAAGAATCCTTGCCAGGATCTCTCCACCCTTCCCTCTCACCCCATACTGGATAACACTCAATCCCCACACTTCGTCTTGTATTTTCAGTACTCTCTCAAACTTGTCTTTCTACCCTTTTTCCCATATTATTTTAAATATTTAATTTATAATTTTGTATTTTGCATTTGCAAAAGAATCTCCTCCTACCCCAAAGAAAGGAAATATCCTAACCACTGTGAAGTGGTACACCCTGAAAAAAGAGACTTCTTACCTGGATAACTGAAATATGAAACACATTTTTAATTTTTCCAGGTATCACAGAAAGTTGCTTACTACCACTGCATTCTCAGTAAGGTAACAGCCAGAATCAGCTTTGGTTCCTCTGTACCAAGACCCAGTTCCCTCAGAGATGGATTTAAAATGTAAATTTAGCCATGGGAAACAACACTTTGCAACAGCCATGCATTTCTAAAGCTGGAAAATCAAGGCAAATATCTGGAGAAGAGACAACTACCAGCAGATTTAACCCACTGATGCTGGCAGTCACTTTTGTTTGCTAAACAATTAAACAAAATAGTGCTGGCGCTATGAAAATGCCAAAAATCTGTCCCGGTCAGCTCTGTAGTGGTCAGAGATTAGTGGTGTATATTTGCCCCATTCTTCCCAAGTGATTTTCTTTTCCCCATGCCACCCATTTTCAGCTTCCTATTGAAAGCAGGATGGGTCTTTTCCCTGAGCCACTCTAACCTCCATCTCAGCGGACACAGCATGAAGCGATGTGATCGAGTCTGTCAGGGTCCAGTTCCTGCCTCTGGCTGACACCAGTTCAGCTGCAAGAACTGCCTGTGCTATAAACCAAGATCAAGGTGCCAGTGGAGAGAAACAGAAATCTGAAGGGTAGAGCAGAAACACTGCAGGAAGCTAGAAGCCCAGCTAGGAAACCAGGGCACATCCCAAGAAGAGAGCAGATGGGAGTAAGAGACAGCAAAGTGCCACAGCAAGAGCCAAGGGCACCAGAAAGAGCGCAAGTAGGAGCTGGAAGGGGGCCGAGACCTGCAGCACTGCGTGTACCATCCATCTGCCCTCATGGAGGCATTTAAGGCTGACTTCTCCTAATCTCCAACAGCAATTTGAGCTAGGTACCTGCTGCTGATCATCCTTGGTGATTGCTCTGAGGAATGAGAGGTATGGGAGGCCCCATCACTAAAAGAAGGAATGGACCCAGTTCTTCTGTTTGGCAGTAAATTTGGGGTCAGAAGAAACTATTGTGGTCACATAGTCTGACCTCATGTGCAACACAATTCTTAAGAGAATTTTACCTTGGAAATCCTGTATTGAGCTTACAAACCAGCCTGTGGCTGAATTAAAACATAAGCTTAACATTGCGTGTTTTCCTTTTTTTTTTTTTTTTTTTAACTTTTTAAATCTTCCAGTGGTGGAAATTCCACCTCCATCATCCCTTGACAAATCAGGCTGATGGTTAATTACCTTCACTGTTGCAAAAGTTATACTGTAATTCTAGTTTGACATTTTCCTAACTTTCAGACCTTGTTATGCCTTTGTTTGCTGCATTAAAGAGTATGGTAGTATGAGATGCATCCTCCCTGTGTGGGCGATTACAGTGTTCCTTATTGATCAGTGTCTAACAGGCATTCACAGAAATAAAATAAGAAATAGGATGCTGAGAATATGTTTAAGATGAGACATGCACAGTCATAACATTACCAACAACAACTAATACAATGTTAACTGAAAGTGGCCATAAATCACCAAAATAGTTTAAAATAGACCATTAATTTAAAACTTTCACACACCATAACAACCCCATTAGAGGCTAACAAATTAATCCACTACAACATACTTTTGCTGCAATGACTCAGCATCAAGTTCTGCTGCTGGCTCAATCTACTGAATTGGGCTGGAAGAATAGAGAAGAGAAGCTGCCCCGTATGCTCCTACTTTTATTTATCACCTCTACAAATACGCACTAAGATATTAAACAAGACCTCTTTCTTGCACACACTGCAGAAAGCATGGGCCACAGAAATAAAAATCGTGATGTTCTGCTCTAGACAACATTTTACAGGAAAATCCTACAACTAATTCAAGGGGCATTTACTACTCAATTCACACTAAAGGACATGGATTCACCTAACAGGTTTTCCAGCCTATTTAGGAATGAACAATAGATCAGTATGGCATTAACAGAGTATACTATACACCAGACATCAGAGTCTATGGCAATAGAACAAATTCTTCTAAGAAACACATATTAAACGACTGTCAAGATCCTACAGAGGATGCAATTAAACTACGGTGACAAGCAAAGCCCAAGATGTTACTGTCCTCTCCACAGGAGCAGCTCTTCAAGAGTAACAGTCAGTTTTACAGGCAGGTCCAGCCACACAGACACCTCACGAGCACACTCACTCCACAGCCGTAAACTACTGCAGCCAGGAATGGGTACACACACAGAAGCGGAAGGAATACACACAAGAGAGCATACATCCTGCAGCAGCAAAAAGGTATGTTCTATAAGCTAATTTGGCTCTCTAACTTCTATTAATAATTAAATTTTCAATCAATAAAACACTTAAACATATTCTGCTGCTTACTGAATCTACACACTTTGTCCAGAGCAAACAAAAGATCTGCTATAGTGTTCTACCACTCATGATAGTGTAAGGATATGATAGCCTTATGGGAAGGTAATCTCCTCTGTTAGGTCAACCAATGAAAACAAAACAAAAAAAAACCCAAGAAAGACAGGCTTGCAACTACATAAGTCTTCTCCTAGGTTTTTAACATTTTCTCTCTCGAAACAGGCTTAATCTAGCATACCTGGTCTCCTACTGCAATCTCTTTAACCTTTCCACTCAAAAAAATTGCCATTCCTGATTGTGCGTTCACATTTCTCCAGTCTCCCTGTCCACCTCATATACTCACTGACTCAGCTCCAATACTCAGAAGATTCCTTTTCTTTCTGCTGTTAGTGTCTCATTTCACTGATTTCTTCAGGAGCGCTATTCTCATCCCCAAATTTAAAAGAACAGTACTTACAGAACACCTATGTATTTAATAGTGTCTTTTGCCTTTTTTCCCCCCACTGTAACCAGCTCCACTATTTGTCAATCTATTTGCTGACACCACTTTGTCTCATTTTGAGTCAGACTGAACATTTCTTGGAGGCTCCTCATTTTTCTTTGTTCTGCAGAAGCCTCTAACACACATGTAGTTTGTAACACCAGGAATAAAAATTTCTCATTTAGCAGTCAAAGTTTTAATTCCTCTTTTTATCCCTAAGGCAAGTAACAATGCAGACCTCATCATTAATTAATTTCAAGGTTCAGAGACTTTAAAGGAAAAACTTGATTTTTACACTTCAGTTCTGACTCCCAAGTCCACATAAGTCAAGCAGAGAGCTTGCTACTGGTTCTCCTAAAAAAAACCAAAAGCCTTTCAGTTATCTGCGACTGAAATCTGATCACAAAAGTCCAAACTAACACTAACTGTACAAATTAGGAGAATTAGACCATGAAAAGCTTCCTGCTTGGATTGTTATTGAGAATACCAGGTAAATTTATAATATAGCACTGAATACCTCTTGGATCATTCACTAAAGCTAGACTTGTACACCTCAGCAAATCTATTCCAGACAAGAAACACAGGTAAGGATATACTCCAGACACAGACAAGGAATCCTTTGGAAAACTGTCAAGCGGTGCATTTGCAGCTCCACTTTGTGATACTACTGCTACTGTCTTCGAATGGAGTTGAACTTGAAATGCACCTGCTATTATGTCCTCATACACAGTTTAAAGCCAGACAGCATGTCCATACCTTCAGGGCGAGCTTTTGGTTTCTTCAGTCCTCCATCTTGCATCAGCTCAAAAGCAAAGGAAACATTATGGACCTGAAAGAGGTAAAGTGTTTAGACTCTCAAACTTATATAGGCATTAAAAACCCATAATTAAATTTTAAAAATGCTTATTCTCTCTATACTTGATATAGAGAATGATAATTCTATTTAAATCAATATTAAACAGTTACATGCTTAAGCACGGCAGAAAGTACATATGAGAGACTAAGAAATGAAAGCTTGTATCATTATAGGGCAAATATTCACTTTTTGATACAAAGGAAGTAATTTAAGATTTCCGAATTTCAAGTGTAAAAATGTGACTGGGTACCACATGAACCGTGAAACCCCATTAAGCCCTAATCTCAGCCTCTATGGCAGAGGCCAGAGAGCTCCCAGTAACAACATCAGAGCTGCATTTTGTTGAGTTCTTCCTGCCTGTACACAGCATCAATATTTCTGACTACAAGGCAAGAGATCACTCGCCATCCAGGCAACAAGAAATGTGACAGAAGATGAACTGTCATGAACTGATGACAGAAGATGAACTGACAGAAGATAACTGAACAGATATGAGAAAATACATATGGGTGCATAAGAAAGAAGAAATAAGGACACTAAATGGAATTATTTTCAAACATTAGTCTTTTCTGCGTTATTCTCAGCTGCACATCAAGCAACATCAACATCACATCATCAAGCAGTCAGGCTGCTTGTTGCATGACCTTAATCCCTTAATCTCTTGGTGCTTTGGCTTCCTCTACTTGAAAACAGAGATAAAAGTCAAATTAAGTCTCTCTAATGAAGCAGATGCTTCAAAAAATGCTTGGTGGTGGCAGTTCCTATACAGACTGTGCAGTGAACTTGCAAAACAAGCTAGGCACAACTGTACAGAAAGAGTTTCCTGAACAAGCCACCAAGGATCATACATGACCATAAAGTCAGAGGAAAGAAAATGGACAAAAATTAAAAATGCAAGAAAGTGGGTGTCATCTTTTAATCTCTCCTTCGAGAAGCGAACATTATGGTTTAAAGAGATCTGCACAGCAGCTTTCTCATCCACACTTACTGAAATTTAAGTGAGGTAATTTGGATTATGAATTCTGTGCATTTTTGTTACTGCAAATGACAGTTCTGAAGAAACATAGCAAGGGGGGGAGATTTAATTAAAGCTACTCATCTTGAAATTCAGGGAGTTATGCATACAAAGCTCCCCTACAACAGGGAAGAAAGGCCCCTTTCACTGGCGCTTATTGCTCAGGACTTTATTAATCTCCTTTTACCTGCTACTGTTCCTTCTCATTCATTGTGACAAAACCAATCACTTTCAAGATGAAAATATTTTTTCCTTTCCCCAAAACACAGAGTTTACCTCTCCTTCTTTGGTTTACAAATCGCCTTTCCTCAAGGCAGCCTCCACACAGAACCAGAACATTTCTTCAGGAATACTGGATAATCTTTATGAACCTAAACTGTTAACAACAAAATCATCACTGAACAGCTGCTGGCTGCAACTCAGCATCCTGCATTTCTACAAGGGTGAAAATTCAAAATACTAGGATAAAAAAAACAAGGGAAAGCTATAAAGGAGAGCTTGTATAAGATGTAATAGATAACCATTTTCCCACCACTCTATCAAGTTCCTGTGCAGTATACAACATTAAAAATTAATTAATCCCCATCCTATCCACAAACTTAACACCTGAAGAAGCCCCTCTTACTGGAGCCTGACTTCCTGCCTTCAGGAAGACCCTTCAAGCTCCCAAATAGCAACTAGTCACTTCCTGAGGAAGTCAACAAACCCTATATAACCTATAGAACCAGCAGGCTCAGGATGTTAGCCTGGGTCTGTGACCACGCTCATTTGTAACAGCTCCACTTCCTCTTGCAATCCTGATATGATCCACCCAGGCAAAGCTGGGTTATTGTACCGATGATGAAGGCCCATCCATCCCTCAGAGAGCGCGTACCTGTACTGAGGGGTGGCTGACAGCAGCAATCTGTGTTGAAGTCATTATGAAAACCCCACCATTTTAAACAGCCCTCGCCTTACAAAGCATTCAATCTTTTAACTTTTGTCAATGCTTTCGCTCCTGACCTAGCCATCTCCTGCTCCAGCTCAGCCAACACAAGACTTGCATCATCTCCACTGCAGAACCTGGCAGAATAAAAAGCAGGGGGCAGATATATCACTCCAGCACAATCAGGCTCAGAGTATTCTGATATGAGGCACCAAATACACACAGATGTGCATGCGTGTCCAGGAACAACTGCAGAAAAAGGCAAACTTTGGGTTATGACAATAAAATATGCGTTAACCACTCCTCTCATCATTAACACTAGGAAGGACACAGGACAATGGAGCAAGCATGGAGCAAAGAGCAAGACACTTATTTCATCCCTTACCATCTCCAATACCCTGATTATGAGTAAGACAATCTAACACTGTGAAGAATCCACTCTTCTTCCTTAAAGCTTGTCTTGCCCGAGACACTGTTAGGCAGCAAGTCATTCACTCCTTACCAAACAGAAAGAAATATCTAAAAAAGACAAGCTAGCACATTCTCTCGAAAGTTAAAGTCAGTAATGTTGGCAATGATCCTGCCAGGAACTGGACACAGAACCAGATGCCTGTCCTCACAAACTGACCTCAGACAGGCAATTTTTTGCATGGTCCCTCCCTGGCAGGATCAAGGCATCCATCTTGGCTTTAGATCAGCTGCAAAACATGTTATCTGTGAGCACTCAACACACAGTTTGTAATCCCAGATCAACCAAAGATCATGGCCCACGAACCACCTCTTCTACTACAGTCTCTTATTTACATATCACGTAATTATACTTATTCGCTTGGTTTATTAAATAAACTACAGAAAAAGAATTAATGGGTAGTAGGCAACTGATACTACTGAGATGGGGGGCAGTTTTTAAGGATGACTTTCTGTGATCTTGGGAAGAAGATCTATCTCCATGTCAATCCCAGTGTATAGGATGTAGCTAAGGAAGAGCTTCCCATCTCTCACCTTTTGTCTTTCTTGCCTATTTACATAGTACATACTAGGCAAGGCCAGGCATCAGCTCTGCTGTCTAGCACAATAAGGCATCCCTACGCATAAAAACACTTCAGGCAGTACTACAATTATATAAATCACTTTGATTATGCAAAGTGCTGTACAGTACAAAGCACTTATTACTGATTTATTCATTCCAGATATTAATGAGCTTTATGTGTCATTTGATGCTAGGTAACAGAATACCTTTCTTCCTTAACTGTGGGGAATTTACCCATTCATTTCACAAGCAACTTTTAGTGGTATTAAGTATCAAATGTCACAGCCGGTGCAAATTTGCTACAATTCCTGAAGAGAAGAATATACCAGGTTCTGATTTACTGGGCACAAAGAGAAAGGACACGATGACTGGAAAATATCATGTGGTAACAAAGCTAAAAGAATATAACCTGGAGTTTCTACCCACCTTTTGATCAAAACTTTCAGGTGTTAAGTAGAAGTTGTGAAGTGGAACAAAATAGTCTTCAAGGAGACCCATGAGCAAAACCAAGTAAACGCCATCTGCAAACTAAATAGAAATACTGATGACATTCCTAGGTGACAGCATCTGTTTTCAAATAAGCATTCATAAACAAGCAGAAGAAAAAATGCTTGGCCCAAATTACGTACTTTGATTTCTACCACTGTTGTTTGCTAGCACAGAAGTGCAAGATGGTTCAGGAGTCACAGACTGCTCCTTTCAGGGATAGCAAGGAATTGACAGCAAGTGTAATAAGCATTTAGGGCTTTGTTTCATCTGCTCCCTGGATTCACCTATACTCTGGCAATCACCAGTGCAGCTAAGCAAGCTAAATCAGTCTTTTCTTAAGAGCCTGTTGATATAGCTGCTTTCTTGTCAGTTCTCTAAAGAAAAAAACACAGGATACAAGGCTTTCTCCCTGCATCTGGTAGCATTAGTTCCCTTACTCTCATTTCCTAAGCAAAACAAGGAAGCCCATCAGCTATTGCTATAGCATTAACCCATGCAAGATCATGTGCCAACGACTATTTAAATTACTTACTCTAAGCAGAAGAAATTAAAAGCAATTCACCTGGGAGTAATCTACAATTTGTACTCCTTAGTTGTGCAAAGTATTTGGTCTGAATAGGCAGGGACTGAAAACCAGATCTTCTTTATCTCTAGCCAGTTACCTATTTACTAGGCTACTCAATACTTTGGGGAGAGGTTAGAGTATGTATGTCTGTTCTTGATTTTCCTCACTTTCATTTGATTTGCTTGAGAAATCTTGCCAACTTCACTACAGTATTTAATAAAGTTTTTTTGATTTAAGGAAAAAAAAAACAACACCAAAAAGACTTCCTGGGAAACGTCTTTGCACATTATATACTCCCAGTATATATATACTACAGCACCTGGTCATTTCAACCACAATCCCTCTTAAGTCGTGTGTGTTGGACATTCAAATCTCTGCCCTTAATCACAACTTGAAATTAAGTCCCCCTTGTCACAGGTAGGAAGAAAAAAATTTTTTTTCCCCAAGTCATAATACATTGTTTACAGTTTCAGTAAATACTAACTAATGTACTAAATACTTTCAGCAATACTATTCAGTATTCCTACCAGACAGGACAACTACTTACTGGCTAAGGTGGGTAACGTTATGTATTTCTAACAGACTTCTCACTTGCGATCCCGGTATGGCATATGTGACATCCTCTAACCTTTTCAAAAATAAATTGTTGGGTACTTCCACGGCATTAAGAGACAATTTCTTGTGACAGATCAGATCCAGTCACCCATTTATTTTAGCAAAGCTATACAATAGCAGTGAATGAGTGGTATTAAACTAAGCCAAGCTCAAACCAATTACCCATACTCCTGGTATAATCGTCTAGACACCAAGCTTTTTTTTTGTCCAGAACAATAAGATAACCATTCCACAGTTCAGTGAACTCTGGAAAAAACACCTGCTTCTGCTTAGCCAAGCCCATGCCTGCAAATTGCTAAATTTTACCTGTAAAGTCGAACTACCCCACTGACACCGAAATTCACACTTGCTTAAGGTTTCCAAGCATATTTGGTACCCAGTTCTGCACTAGAGACAGAGAACTCCTCAGAGCCCACCGTGGTGGCTGACAGTCACCTCCACTAGCTTTAAACAAACGAACTTGGATACCACTGGCAGTCACTGTAGTATGCAGTACTGCAGGAGCTATGAGTCGTCCACACTGCTGAGAAGCAAGCCCAGTGCATGTGACAGCAGGGTAAAGAGAAGAATATGAAGCCCTTTGCTGCAACAGCAAAATTGTTTCCAGTCCCACTTTGATGTGATCAAAGCTAGCACTGATATCTCTGTGATGAACTGCACACTGCAGTCCACACTCCTCCTGAGAGCCCCAGGCAGCCAGCTATTAAGAGCTTATTCCAGTTCATCATGAACTCTCACACTAGAAGAGACACAACCCACCATCCACCCATAACTATAGCAACTGCTTTGCAGCACTTCACTTTGATCTGAGATAAGCTGCCCTGAAATTTAGCCATATTCTACATTCATCAATACAACCATATATTGAATATCCAAGAATTTCACCTTATAATAAAAATCAACAGCAATATGAAGTATGCATAAACATGAGTAAAGGAAACAAGCTTCAGTGAACATCATTGCTACTTAAAAGACAGAGCCCTGATCCCATAAATTAACATGCCCAAAGACAAACAGTTCTATAACAAGGTTTTGTGGAGCGACAGCCCAGACTTGCAATTTACAGTTATATTACAAACAAAAAGACAAAGTCTCCTACCTGGGTTTCTAACTCCGTTACTTCCAAATTCAGTTTATTCAAGTGTTTGTTCACAAAGGTGATCAGAGACTATAAAAGAAAACACCAGAACCAGTGATGTTAGACACTACAGTCGGTGCCTTTGTGAAAGGGTTAATATAAGCTTTTAAGATTTTTATTTCAGCTTAATAAATATGCATGTGTGCTATATGCTTTTGCATAAATAAGTACATAAAACTGAAAACAACACAGTCATATAGTCATTTTTGTTGCACCATATGCCAGAAGTCACCAGATGGTGCTATTACATACAGCTTACTAGTTATTTTTCCTAGCACATAAAGCATACTTCAGTGTCATGGGAAAAAGCTGTGATGACATTGGTTCTTTTGTAGGTTCTTTGTGAAGATGAAGTAAACAGTAGGCGCGCTTACTGTCCGCACTAATCTCTTCTGGTTCTTGGAGAAGATCCACTGCCTGGGAGCAAGGAATCAGCAGCACTGATCTAAGACTCCCAAGAGAAGATGCCAATAGTACCCTGTTCCACACACACCTCTGTTCCTGGAGCAATGTGTGCATATCAATTAGCAAATTAGTCAGGTTGTAACCCAAGCCTGGCATGTCTATTCCCACAGGAAGCAGACATGCAAGATCCTGCTGCTATGAGCCAGATACGCGCTAATGTACTGAAGAACAGAGATCTGCCAGCCTGCTTACAACACTTCCAAAAGGGACAGAGTTGGGTGTTAACACTTCTGTTGCATGGACAGAGTTAACTTAATTCTCTATCAACTGTAAAATCACTCTTCTAGAATATGTTTCAGACTGGAAAGATAAAATCTTCCAGAGACTTTAAAGCATTACTTTAAATGCGTACATCTTCTGTTTCATATGAAGCAAAGAGACAAAATACAACACTTATCTTTGCATAGTACTGTTCTAATGAATAGCTTAACAGCCACGATGGAACTAGATGATGGAACAACACGGAGTCTCTTCCTTATGTGTTCTCTAAAACTAACAAGAGCTGCCAGAGATCAACAGCTACTTTACCCCTCTGCTCTGCCTAGCACAAAGAGCCACGTCAAGAATGCCTGGATAGGTGTGCTTTGCGATGACACAAAGAGATGCCTTGGAGGAGAGACCAGAGGACCATATGAATTGGTGTTAAGTACAAGAGCCCTGGGACAAAAGCAACTCTTCTGTAAAAGCTTTATATTTAGCAAACTTATTTATGGGTGGGTGAATCACATTTCAGGGTACTGCAGAAAGCACCTTCCATTTGTGGAAGTTCATCTTTAGTACAAGAATGAGCTGAAAACCAAATAGCAAGTGCTTCCTGGGGAGACTGAGGCTGAAGACACACATACCTGAAGACACACATAGGCTGCCATCGAGCCTAGTGAAGGGGTCATCACCACCAGCCACTCGTTAGCCCCTCCTTGCTGGAGGACAGCACCTGGGATATTAACAGGCTGCCCAGGGAAGTGGTTGAATCACCGTCCCTGGAGGTATGTAAAAGACAAGTAGTCATGGTGCTTAGGGACATGGTTTAGTGGTGGTTTTGGCAGTGTTAGGTTGATGGTTGGACTCGATGATCTTAAAGGCCCCTTCCAACGTAGATGATTCTATGATTCTATATAAAAGTGTGTATGATTGGCCAGTTAGAATGATCTGAACCACTGCAAATAGTTTGCAGAGCAGTTTTTTCTAACCTGCATCATTTTGATTGAATCTAGGAGTGCTACTTAGAAAAGCCTTGGCCAATAAACCAGAGTAATGAGACAAGCCTGACCAAAGCCAATGAATCCAGGTATCACCTGGCTTTGAAACAGTCATCTCTGGAGGATAAACACCCTTTTCACTATTTCAGAATCCTCTTCTGCTATTTTCCAGATCTTCCTGGATATCTTTTCAAAAACATAAGAAGAAAAGCAATGTAGAAAATAAAACCTGAATTTTATTTTTTACCTTTTTGACTACGCTGAGTTTGTCTGGTGCATGATCAAAAAGTGTGTCAAAGGCATCACGCTCTGGTTTTACAGGGAGAAAAAAAATAATAAATCAATACATCTCCAACAGCCAAGTATGGGAAGCAAGTTATACGCTCCAAGCTTAAAGGTCTTTCTCAGTAAACCACGTAATCAAGACTGAAGGTAAAAGTTATCACCCTATTTTGGTGTCAACTAAATGCCAAAGCGAACTCCCCTGGGAATTTTAGAGGTAACTGAAAATAAACATATGATTCACTGATTTCCCTTTTCTGCCATTCATAATTGGTACACAAAAAATGTAGGTGGAAGAAAAATTAAAATGAAACACAAGTTTTGACTATGCCCCAATCCTAACTTAAACAATGAGCCACTGAAACACCGTCTGGTTTTGCTGCACTACAGCTGCAGTGATAGCTATGGTTGCATCCACAGCTTAGCACCAAAATCATATATTCATTTGGTTAATTTAAAATTACTGGTAGTGCCCCGACTTCAGTAAAGCTTAAAACTGAATGAGTGAAATTTGATTCAGCAGTGTATGAAGAGCAAAGCTTACATACAATATGAATATGTAAAGTACATTTAGACCTTTAAAGCATTGTATATAGATATCTCATTCAATCTAAAATCTACTAAATTGTCTATATTAGTGCAACATTTCACATTGTGGCAGCTTTGGGCTGACTGAAATTTTCCAAACACTGAGTTTTTTGGATCACAACTATCATCGTGAGGTAAAACAAGAAAAAAATAGAAATATAACCAATTGCAGTTGAAAAAAAAAAAAAGGCATAAAAAATGCTGGAAAAGTGTCCAGGTTTTAAGTTGTTCAAAATTTCAACATAGTTTTTAACAGTTTTTCCAGGTTCAAATTCTTTTTATTTACAAAACACATTTTAAGAGTTTTCTATTGTTAATAAATGAACATATTTATTATCCAAATTCCTTTGGTATCTGAAGATATGTTATTTAGCCTCTGTAGCCCCCTGACATCACTTATTTTCCGACTACCTTATTAATTATTAATGTAGATACTCTGCAAGAGGTGAAATGGTAGTGTTCACATATTATAACTGGGGAATAGAGAAACTAAATGACTTGTTCTTCATCACACAAAGTCCTTTACAGGAGCCACATGTCTTCAGTGAGAAGTGACTTAATGACACGAACAAAACTAAGCGCAAAAAGAGAAGTCTCGGCAGCAACACCAAAAAAATTGGGTTTTGTTTAGAAGACCAGATCTACGGTTGGTAAGGTCTAAACTCCAAAATCTAGTGAACATGAAGGAGATAAGATGCTCCACGCAAATGAATTAAAGGGGGCTGACTGGTTACTGAGAGGGGACAGATAACCAGAGCTTTCTTAGACCTCGTACCATACACCTTTGCTTCAGTCATTTTCACTTATTCATTTATATATGAATTAAAATGGTCACATTATGAAGAAGGTGTAACTCTTAATTCTGGGGGTTGCAAAGATTTTTACTTGAAAGTCACTAACAACAGCACGAGGAAATAATGCCCTGTGCAGCATTTTCGCTATTCATTACTTACAAATGAAAACAAGTCAACATAGACCAGTCTAAAGAGCACAAGCAGTATACTGCATGATCTGTTTCTACCCATTATGCTCCACATCTGTGTGGAGTAACAAAACCTGCCCCCACAATACATTCCAACCCCACAGGATTGCTCAATCCATTGTCTTGATCTGCTGAAGGAAAACAGACAAGATTTCTGTGCCTGACATAAATTAAAAAAAAACTCAAAGTCAACTTCGTTACTTACCAAATCTTCCCATCATCATCCTGCAAGTCAGAGCATTCAAAAATATTGGGTTAGTTCATGAATAATCACTTAGAAAAGACAAGACCATGGGCTTAACGGGCCTTTTCCTCCAAGATGCCGAGGGCTAACCACTCCTACAAAGTCAGGAGGCTGAGCATGTTGCAGACCAGACTCAACGTGCTGCAGGAATGTCCCCAGCAGACCACCAGTGGTGTCAGGGAGATCCGTTTGAAATGAAAGGAAATGCCTAATTATGTTCTACACATAATTATGATTTCTTATGCATAGCTATTTTCATGATGAAGAGTGAATGAACAAATGTAGTTCTGTGTACAGTTTCCACAAATATAGTCTATCAGGCGCTACACCACACAGCTCAGAAGGAGCAAGGCTATCTATCTCGCTTTAATCTGTTTTCTCTGAAGAAAGAAAACATACATCATATCTGGATATTATGTAAATGAAACTGCCACATATGAATTATATACACAGCCAACGACATCACCAGACATGTGCAGATGTTTATCAGCTGAGAATCAGGCCCTGATTTGCACAGAGGAATTTGAAAGTATTCAGTGAATGTTGGATTCTGCTGATCACTGCATTTTCTGTAGGTATACTTATATCTGGGTACACAACACATTAAACAGTAAACCTCTTAATATGGTGTAATATTAAATAACTTAATAAAATACATGTATAAACACACATGCAAAACTGTAAACATCATTCTTGCTAAAAAATGTCTAAACCCCACTCTGCAGATTACATCTTACAAACCACATCTGAAGGAGGGGACAAGTTAACTACATTGTTCAAGAGTATAGGAGCAAGGGGAGGAATTTTGGCCAACAAACCTGAGGCAGAGCTCTGATCCTACAAAAAACACTATGAGATCTTTAATGTCCACACAGAGATGTTATGATCTCATTTTTGAGCCTTTCCATCTGAAAGATTTTCCCTACTGAGCTAGCCACATGGTACTTCATTTATCTTCAAAGTCCCAGAAAGCTGAGCCAACTCTACAGGGAGCCAATACCCTGATAAACCGAAGGAGGGCTCATGTAAGCCCCTCTTAGAATAGTTGCCTTCAGGGTACACGAAGGAAAATCTCAGCTTTTATTTGCAGCCGAAGTGCATGTCTAGCCTTCTCCTTATAAAAAGGACTGTAAAAACATAAAGCAAAGTAATCCATTGCAAAAACTGTAAAGTGATTTATTTAATTATTTTTTTTCTGCGCTCTAGTCCTGAGGCACTATTGAAAACAAAGATCATCTCACCTTACAATTTTAACAGGGTATCATTCCAGTTTTCAGAGGTATTTCAAAGAATTGCCTTTTGCCAAACTAATTCTTCCCCAAAATATCTACATTGGCCCTTCACTTGAGAGAGGCGACAGCACTGGGCAGAAATTAGTTATATATGGCTACCTCCAGAAGGCAAGGGGGGAAAAAAAATGGCCCACAAAGGTCACAGTCAATGAACTATTCAGTTAAAAGCTTCTGTAACACAAAAACGTCAAGACAACACTTTTCTCCTTTGTAACATATTTCCAGAGACCAAGTTATTTCTTTACAGTTAAAGAAGGACCACATTAAAGAATATTGTAAATTTACCAGGGGTGAGGGGAAGATTAAGTCTCTCTTTCGTCTTTGTAAATGGTCTCACATCATGCACCACAGACACACTCTGAAGCTAAAGTGTTTTGTGCTTACTCTGTCGTAGTCGTCAGCTCCTCTGTAACATGAGTGGTCTGAAGGAGGCCTTCGCGTTTCTGGAAAGGAAGATGGAGTTAGAAACTGAGACAGCATTAGTAAAGGAGAAGCTCATTAGGGGCTCTACCGCATTCAGCATCTTTCAGAGTCCCAGAGGAGAAAACTGGATAAAGCGTGCTTGCTAAGTTTTGTAGAGGTAGAGGTGAAACAGCTGACACAGGAGGGCTCACTCCCAGAACAGTGGCATTTATCAGGCTGACAGCCAAATGGATGTTTGAGAGATGTGTATGTATATATATTTGCAGCCAACAAACTCACTAACAATTCTCCTCCTGAGACAGAGTCAACATCATGCCTGGAACACAAATTAGACAGAGTTTGTCAGCCCCATCTTAAAACTCCCCCAGGGCGTTTGTTCATGTCATGGTGTCAACCAACAATTTGACACAATTGGCAGCCTCGCTCTCCGGAGAGGTCTGGAGCTGAAACAACACGGACAGCCGCCCTCAGGCCAGCGCTCCAGTGTGCCGGCAAAGCTCTCCAGGCACACACACGGGCAGCTCTCCTAGAGCAGGCATGTTACTGAAGCCACCAGCCACATGCCTGTCGGGAACACATCCACCAAGGAAACGTAGGGAGCATAAAAAGCCCAACTAGTGATTTCACAACGAATAGTATTTCCTTGTTACTGGGTTTTCTCTCCTTGGGATAATTTTCTGCATGAATACGAAGTCTCCTACCCAATAGAGAGTTAGCACGCAATGAGACTCAGTTTCAAAACAGCTTTATAACAGCATCCTTAGCTCTGTTATGTCACAGCTCCCTGACACAGGTGGCCTCAAATGTTTCTGAGCCTCTCCAGAGTTTTGGAGACACGGCATGTGACTCTTGAAGGCTGGAAGTACTTTTACCCGGGTCAAAAAACTTTCTTAACATCTCTGTGGGTCCCTTCCAAAACTATGGGATATAGTCTTATGCCTGAATGGAGGAATTTCCTTCCTCCCTTCTCTACGCTTAAAAAGCTGACACAAGGAGCTCAAATCTCAGCAGCCATCTAGGAACCAGACCTGTCAGAATGACTTACGGCAGGGTTAATAAAGCTGCTAGCTCAGGTAAGCAGGGAAACCACCCCCTCAGGCACAAGCTCCATACATATATGCCATCTCAATCGTTTTCACCAGCTGAACCCCAAAGAAGAACCTGTTAGGGAGAACAGCTTTGAAGAGAAACACATCCTTCTTCTGAAGCAATCTAAGAAATAAAACCTGAAATCTAAAAACCAGTAAGAAGAACTCCTGCCCTTCCACTCCCTTCTCATCAAATGAAGGCAGCATTGCTTTCTCAAGCCACCACCCAGGAAGCCTGGCTGAGAGCACAGTGGGAGCCGTGGTGTCCCATCGCTGTGCTGTTACAGCTCCGTGCCTGAGCTGGGCCCTGTGCTGGATGCTGCCAGCTGGCCGTGTCTTCACAGCCCCTCGCTTCCCTATCATGCATACATCTCATCCTGCTCCCCCGAGGGAGCCACGGGAACAGCACCAGAAAGTTTGGCGAAACAAGCCAGGATGACAGCATGGATGGAAAAAAAGAGAAAGCATCAGGCCAGTGTTTTCTTGCATACAAAACAATGTTTTCTTTATTCCATATCACCACGTCTCTGCTTTATTAACACAGGTTTCTGGACCTTCCAGGCACCACGTACCCCAGGGAGAAGATGCTATAAATTGTGAACAAAAACTCACTAAGTGGTGACTAGTCAATAATGCCTCCAAACGCCTATGAGAAAGAGGAATGGATGCCAACACTGACTCCCCAGTAGGTGGAAATGGCTGCATTTCTGTGTAGCCCCCTCTGAGGCAGGTGAGCATGCTGCTTGCACAGCAAAATTAGGTCCCTTGGCCTTGCAATCCAAAAGCAAATGTCATTCTTTGATAAAACTTTGATTCCTTGTACCACTGCCACCAGACACATTTATTCTTCACCCTGCCTTGCCTCTGACCTTTCTGTCTGCAACTCAGACTACAAGGGAATTACCGGAAAAATAACTCAGATATCCCAGCAGACCCAAGGTGGGACATGCTGCAATTTTAAAAATGAGGATGAGGAAAGCTAAGTGCAAAAGATGGCAATGCCTGAGCCTTGTAAAAATAACCAACACAGTAAGTCTTAAGAACAATTTTTACACTTATTTCTGGGAACCTCTTTACTTTCCTGAATTGGGGTATATCTTCATCATGCAAGTTTACATTTCAAATATCAGGCAGTAGAGTCAGACGGAAGAAAAATCTCAGGATTTTCAGTTCTCACTGGAAGCACACACTGAAACCACAAAGTTTCTCTCCTCCCTGCCCTCACTTGAGGGGGGCTGGAACAACAGGCACACAATGAGTGACACCAGTATTAAAACATGTACCATCTTAGACTATTAACTCAGCGCTTGGAGTAGCTATCAACAGGAACTTAACTAGAAGACCCACCTAAACCCTTGCTCTGCTAGGACTCTTCATGTATAACTTGGACATATATTGCCATGGCTACAAAATTTTCTATTTCACACAAAACCCACCAAGAAAGCCAATTCTGGACATTGATTTCAAAAAGGTTTGTAAGTAGGTTTCAGGAACTCTAGTCGTGATCAGGGCTACCTCATGGTGCCCATTATAAAACAACATAAACAAAAATGGTGTTCTGCTGGGTTAGTCTTGTAGTTGTTCTAGGCAATACTGACAGACAGATAGGTAAAGGTTCTTCCTACCACGGAAGGTAAAGCAGAAAGTCCTCTCCAAAATGCTTGTGGGTTTGACAGATCCAGATCCAGCTACAGACCTTTCTCACACTGTAAATTAACTATTTTTAATTAAAAAAAAAAGTACAGCACCTTAGGAAAGTCTCGGTCTGTCACCTCAAGATGCTAAAGGAAATGAAGAATCTAAGGGAATGTCAGAACCACCACCAGTCTGAGGAGATCTTGATAAATGCTTTCCATATAGCACAGTGCTGTTATAATATTATCTCATTTTATGGAGCAGGACACTAAAAATTAGAGAACAAAAAGCCCACAACGCTTACACGAGCTAATAAGGTATTCTGCATTGCTCTGAGATGGGCTATGGAAATGCACATAACTTCACTAAGCACTAACTTGCTAAGCCAGTATCAGTCTCTTATTTTCATAGTGTAAGCACAGCCCATCTGGGCAAGAAGCACCTCGTGCATCTGCACAGTGTGACAATGGCTCAACAAAGTTGATAATGATAATCCTAAGTGCCAAGGTCACCCATGAAAGTGAGACTTAACCAGTTTTGAAAATTTCAGTGTGGGTGTGTTCTTGCACAATACTCCCACATCATCTTGCAAGGTTTTCTTGCTACGGAGTCAATTCTGCAGAGTTTACAAAGTCACTTAACAAACTGTTGATTAATCTCCTTAAATGCATATTCAAGCAAGAAGAGGCATTTAAACTAAAACTTCTCAGAGCAGACATCTTATGTTAACTGTGATCTAGTTTGACAGGACCTTAATAATTATTGGGATCTGTAATAAGAGATCATTTAACAATAAGTTGATAATTATAATAATGATCTTCTTAATAATAGTTTTCTTACTTGTGTTAGGAACAATATTAACCTCATTACTGTCCTTCTGTTTGTCATTAGTATAACAAAGGCCAAATAAAATCCATTTAAAGAGATCTGTGTTACTGAACCAGCATGTATTTTTAGACTAGGTTATGGACGCTGCACTATGAAAATTCAATTTACCAAACTATAAGGCAAAAGTCATTGTTCCAGAAAAAACATGTTTCAGTTTATACTGTGCCTTGCTTTGCATTTAAATAAACAAAGCTGAAGAGCTGCAAGTTTTTCCTAGCAGTGGGATAAGGGGGCTGAAACAAGCCTCCTCTTTGCACGGAGCCAGTTCACAGCCAGCAGTTGCCATAACCATCTCCAGGACTCCAGGCTCTAAGTCCAAGAGCAAGAGCTTACGGCCTCTCAAGCTTAAATTAACTCTCATTGTACCATCGCTCTGACACCTTCAGGAACTCCCCTGGGGACACAGGAGCTGCTCTTTCTTTCTTTCTTTCTTTCTTTCTTTCTTTCTTTCCTTCTTTCCTTCTTTCCTTCTTTCCTTCTTTCTTTCCTTCTTTCTTTCTTCTTTCTTTCTTTCCTTCTTTCTTTC